>QPKB01000009.1:17556423-17612251 GCA_003546025.1 Camphora micrantha | reverse complement strand
GAAAGCTCCACGTCATGAATTTCAGGTCATTCCACATCGTTTGCCTAGTTTCAATGCTTGACGAAAAAAATCGCAAAACCGCACAACAAAGTCTTCGGCTTTCCAGAAAAATAAGAAACTTTGTGCTCCGATTTGCGCGGTTTTCTCGTCGGGGTTTCTTCAAGAGAATCAGGCCAATAAATGAGGGGAAATGTCAGGAAAAATACAGAAGAAAAAAGAATGAAAAAAGATCGAAAAACGGCGAAGAAACGGCGACCGAACGGCCGCCAAAAAATGGCCCAAGGCCCATGGTCGCCGGCCCATGGTCGGCCCCATGGTCGCCGGCGACCATGGGTGCCCATGGTCGCCGGCGACCATGGAAATTCCGGCGACCTAAAATTCGCCGGAAAGACCTTTTTTCGGGTCCTTTTCGCGTTTCGAGTTGATTGGCCCCTGTGATTTTTCCAAAATCTGATTTTTCGTGCATGAAATCCGTCGATCTTCGTCAAACATCACGGATTCGCCGCCGAAATCATTGGATGATCATTAGATGCCTCGAAATCGCCCAACCGGCCGACAAAGAAAGCACACTTTCTGCCCGCGCCGATCGTGAAATCGACAGGACAGATGTTGCCGGCACGTTGACATTAATCAATGTCTGAAAATTGCATCGCCATCCGACATCAAAACAACATGTGGATCCACGGCGGGTCATCGCAAGAAGAATTCCAAAAGACGCGGCGCGGCCGCGACTCTTCGAGCGACTTGGCGACCAATTAATGAGGTTAAATGACCCGTTTTATGACAAGTTAATGCGGTCATTAACTCATTATTTTGGGACGGCCCAATCAAAGCAAGCAAATGGGAGTTACAAGTCAAAGGATTTATGGCATTAAAGCCATGAAACTCCTCCCATGATGGGGATAAGAGCAATTAAAAAAGCTCATTATTCTCCATCGGCCAATCAGATTCAAGGAAAAAGGAGTTACAAAACAAATAATTTAAAACTTGTAAACTCCTCCCATTATGAGTATTAATGCAATTCAATGCTCATAAACCCTCCTTAAATGGCTACCAAAGGCCTATATAATAGGAGGGCAGTTCCCAGGGGAAAAAGACAAGAGCGAAGAACGAAAAAAGAATCCAGAGAATCGCTAAGAGAATTCACCCGAAGTCCAGAGAATTGCGCTCGGAAATCCAGAGGTCACTGCAACATCTGCTTGCAAGACCGTACTCAAGGTGGTTGAATGGCACGCCTTGGGGGGCACGCCCCCCCCCGGTCTAAGGACCTCCCTTGCTTCTATCACAGTGCTAAACGGTGGCTTTTCAGGCCGTTTACTTAGCTTTTTTATCGATATTGTAAGTCCGGGGATGCGGCGAACCCCTAGAGGGGGTGAATAGAGTGAGGCTTCATTTATGACCAATTTTAAACCAATTTTAACTTCTTAACAATCAACTAGTCACAAGTGGTGATTACAAATAAAATGCGGAAGCTTAATAAAAACAATCACCACAAAGCAAGCACCATCACACAAGGATTTATAGTGGTTCGGCCTCAATGCCTACATCCACTACCGGCTTGTGATCCAACACCTCACCGGATTTCCACTATTTATGCTTTCAATAGGCTAAGGCAATAACCTTTACAATATGCTTTTCAAGGCTAAGCAATAACCTTACACAATGCTTTTATAGGCTAAGCAATAACCTCTTCAACCACAAGGTTGGTTATCTCTCTAAGTAGTGTCTAAATTTACACTTGATGGAGATTCAATTAAGCTCATTACATTTGCCTCTAAAATAGGCGGATATGAAAAATGAAAATCTAATACACACACACACACTATGAATGCAAAGATGAAAGCACATGATGTGTGTGTGTGATGTCCTCAATCATTTTGAAAATGAAAGTTCATAAAATGTAAGCCTAAGGCTTTTGAAAGTTTTAGCTCATGAAAAACATTTATGATTGAGGAAAGAATGCAAGTCACATGTTAAAAAGTAACAACTTGTTAATGATATCAAAGATTCACAAGTTGTATGAAATTAATTAGCTCTAAACATGTGATGCATAGGGATGTCAATCAAATCAACAATGTAGCTCATAAAACATAAAAATAGATTTTGATTGAAAGTAGGGGACAAATCATATGTAATTATAAATACAACTTGAATATGATATACCAATCAATGCAAAGCAAGTTGTGAAACTTTAAAACAAAGTTACATATGATTTGTGAAGTTATTGAATCCAAAACATAAGATATATTTCAAAGAGATTTTCTTGTGATGAAAAACAACAACCAAAGATTCAACCAAGTATATGAATCATGTTACATATAATTTCAAAGATTCTTTCATTAACATGATCTACTTAGATTTACCAAATAAAGTACTACTTGGATTGAATCAAATGGTGATGCATCCAAAACAATAGATCAATTCAAAACATAAAACATGTTAAGGACACAACAAATCATAGTTTAACATGAAACTAAAAGATTTACCCAAAGATAAAGCAAAAACATGAAAATATATGATTTGTAAAGATGTTGAATCCAAAACATAAGATAGTTTTGAAAGTGATTTTCTTATGTTGAAAAACAACAACCAAAGATTCAACCAAGTATATGAATCATGTTACATATAATTTCAAAGATTTTTCCATTAACATGATCTACTTAGATTTACCAATTCAAGTACTACTTGGATTGAATTAATGGTGATGCATCCAAAACAATGAATCAATTCAAAACATAAACATGTTAAGGATGCAACAAAACATAGTATATCATGCTACAAAGATTTACCAAAAATAAAACAAAACATGACAACGTATGGTTAAGGAAAGTAGAGCTTACTTGGTGATTTAACTCATTAATCCAAGCTTTAGTTTTCCTAATGATCCCCTTCATCCCTTAGTCCATTTCCCTTTGATTGGCCTCAAAACCCCTCAAGGATGGCCTCTTGATCATCCATTTTTTCAAAGGAATGAACCACTTTTTATAGCAAAAAAATGCCCAACGGCTAGTGAACAGTGAATAGTGTTACTGTTCAAACGCGGCTAGTGAACAGTGAATAGTGTTACTGTTCAAAACGGCTAGTGAACAGTGAACAGTGAATAGTATTACTGTTCAAAACGGCTAGTGACAGTGAACAGTGAATAGTGAATAGTGAAGTTACTGTTCATGTCACAAGCTAACCGAAAAATCCGTTTAAAGAGAGTTTTTTTATTTTAAAGAAACTTTCTTGTGGGGACTTTTGGGCCATCAAATCAAGCTTGGAATCATGATTTTAATTCAATCTAAGTTCTTTAAAATCATGAAACATACAAAGCCAAAAATGATTTGAAACTTTTAAAACCATTGGCTAGCTTGATTTTATAAAACTTCTTTAAAAAAAACAAATGCATCCAAGATTAAAAACCAAACATTGCATAAATCAATACTTTTACATACTCTTAAAAACAATGCATGTATAAATCAGGATTTTCAAGATTTCATCAAGTCTTCAGCTCCCCCTAAGCTGACAAGTTCTTGAAATCTTCTTGGATGCTCCTCCTCTTAGCTTGGGCTCTTGGGCTCTTTTCTTCAATCTTCTTGATGCTTGGAGCTTGATCATTTTCTTCAAGCTTTCTCTTCTTCTTTCCTTTCTATGACCAAGCATCTTCTTTAGCTCCAAGCTTTCTTTCTTCTATTAGCTCTCCCCCTTTGACCATGCCTCTCTCTCCCTTAGGCAAGGATATGCATTTCTCTCCCCCTGCTCGAAGATCATACAATATCTCCCCTTAGGAAGCTTGGACATTCTCTTCCCCTTTTGAGAACTTGAATGCTCTCTTCCCCTTTGACATTAAATTGCAAAGGTACCTACACACATGAAATAAGGAAAATACCTTTTAGTAGCACCTGTTTAACAAAAGAAATCGAAAATGAAATTCATAACAGGCTATCATGTATGGAAGTAGTCTCTAAAGGTTCAAAGGCAATTCAAGGGTCGATTTGATCAAAACTAATACTTCCTATGACGGTTTACACTCCCCCTCAATCCATTCTCTTCTTTTGTCAAACTTTTGACAAGGTATAACTATTTGGTTCAAGAAAGTAGATGGTTTAACCAAATGAGGGTCAACTTCAAGGAAAGGATTAGATTCATTTAACTATAAAGCTCAATATGATCAAATTACCAAAAGAAAGCAAGGTCTAATGAGAGAAGCAATCATGGATACCAATTGGAAAAACACAAAGATACCAATTGAGATTCAAAGATAAGTCTATTAAAACAATCACTCTAAAGTGGATTTAAAAAATATAACTATTAGGGAAAAAATCCAAATTAGAGCTATCCATGAAGAATTGGGGTTTATTAAACATAGCATCAAAATAATTTAACTATGAAGATCATATGCTATGAAAGTTTTGAAATCATTTCATTCAATCAATAAATATGACTATTAATGCACAAGAATGAGTGAAATGAAATTCAAACATGAAGCCAACCTCAACTAATAACCAACCAATATTATGAACACATAAGCATGGTGGTCATGAGATATACCTATATGAACAAGAGAGGTGGCAACATGAAAATTATGATGCTAATGGAATGTGACATGGAATGTAAACATATTACTATCAAGTTCAATCCAATGTACACAATGTCTATCACATTCATAAGAAATCAAATCAATCGAAAATTATACCAATTGAAACCAATTGAATTTGATAACATGATAAGGAGCAAGAATGTGGTAAACACAAAATTCCATCAAGCATCATAAATGCATATTCATCACTTTTAAAGATATAATTAATGAGCATAGTGATGAACAAGATAAATTGCAATGCAAAAGAATATTACTTGGTAATGCATGCAATTTTCAAAGTGACTAAATCATATGAATTTAACATCTAAGATATCCATCAAACATATAGAAATACGAGGAATGGATTTCAAGGAGTTTCATATGATCTAGATCACTACTATGATGTTTGAAACATGTATAAGGATGAAATCACTTTGAGAAAATACATGAATCAACATCATAACCATCCAAAAAGAAATGACTAGAAGGCATAGAGGATGGATTTTTAGTTCTAGTATGGTTTCTACAAATATAATAAATAACACAACCATACATAGAACGAATTGACATTTGCATAGAGAGGATCAATCAACACTCAAGATCTAACTCATACCATATCATCAATAAAGAATATAACTATGTAAGCACAAGAAGGCATGAAGTTAAGGGAATCAATCTATCATGCAACATCTCCACTCTTAGCAAATGTACTAAGCTTACAATGCAATGGAAAAGGATATGAGGTCTATACCAAATGAACTTAGCACATTAAATCACATATGTACTTATTAGGCTCAAATGATAATAAAACAAAAGATTTTACTATAAAGCACATAAACAATCATCAATTTGCATTAATGAAAATATATACCAAGTTAGGCACAAACATGCAAATCAATGAAACCATATCCAACCATGCAATGTAAGACATCAAAATCAATTTGCATAAAAAAGAATGTAACTAAATGAGCAAAGATGCAAATTGTTTGTAAAAAATTATTTCCTTTCAAATGATAAAATCATAATTAAGCACAAGGAAATAAATTCAAGGAAAATGTTTCTATAAATACAACCAATAAAGCTTAGAACATTTTCCAAAGTTTTTCAAATCACTTTAATATATGAAATTCCAACGAAGAATCATTTATAGAATTATGAGCAAGTGATTTTGAAAAACAAGAAGTGTACTATTGTAAATTTTCAATTTGTAAAACAATAGACACTCACAAATTTTCCATACCATGAGATATAACTTGAAAATCAATGGAAAAACTTAAATTGCTTCAAATCATTTGATTTACAAAAAGGATCTAACTATGACATTCATCAAATGATTTTCCAACATCAATTGATCATGAAAAATCTAACTATGAAAGCTTTTGTAATCACAATCAATTGATCATGAATAGATATGCATTACAAGAGATATAACTATATGAACAAAATGCAAATCCATCATGAAAATATTGTAATCAAAGGATTTTAAAACCAAGAGATATAACTTTAAAAGTTCATGAAAACAAAATCAAATGATCACAAAAAGAAACATTGCATTTTAAAAGATGTAACTATAAAGAAACAAAATGCAAATGTAACATGACCAACAAATAGATATAACTAAAAAGAATAGGTTGGTCTAGGGAGGATCAAGGCCTAAAGGTTAGTCTAAATGTGTACCAATGAAGATTCACCTAAGGTCTTGAAAAGGATGTCCTTGAGAGATCACTAGAGGACTCACCAACTCTTGAAGATATAACTTGAAAAAGTCTAAGAGTGGTGCAAAGATACTATGGGGAAATTACATTATCAAACATAGTGGAAATCGTCAAAAAAGATATGCAATAAAATCACAACACTAGGGTTTCTAATCTAGCAAGGATCAACTCCGGGTTGTTAAGCCCTAAAATGGAGCTAGTAACCCGCTCTGATATCAATTGTAAGTCCGGGATCCGAACCCTAGAGGGGGGGTGAATAGGGTGAGCTTTCATTTATGACCAATTTTAACCAATTTAACTTCTTAACAATCAAACTAGTCACAAGTGGTGATTACAAATAAAATGCGGAAAGCTTAATAAAAACAATCACCACAAAGCAAGCACCATCACACAAGGATTTATAGTGGTTCGGCCTCAATGCCTACATCCACTACCGGCTTGTGATCCAACACCTCACCGGATTTCCACTATTTATGCTTTTCAATAGGCTAAGCAATAACCTTTACAATATGCTTTTCAAGGCTAAGCAATAACCTTTACACAATGCTTTTATAGGCTAAGCAATAACCTCTTCAACCACAAGGTTGGTTATCTCTCTAAATAGTGTCTAAATTACACTTGATGGAGATTCAATTAAGCTCATTACATTTGCCTCTAAATTAGGCGGATATGAAAATGAAAATCTAATACACACACACACACTATGAATGCAAAGATGAAAGCACATGATGTGTGTGTGTGATGTCCTCAATCATTTTGAAAATGAAAGTTCATAAATGTAAGCCTAAGGCTTTTGAAAGTTTTAGCTCATGAAAACATTTATGATTGAGGAAAGAATGCAAGTCACATGTTAAAAGTAACAACTTGTTAATGATATCAAAGATTCACAAGTTGTATGAAATTAATTAGCTCTAAACATGTGATGCATAGGGATGTCAATCAAAATCAACAATGTAGCTCATAAAACATAAAAAATAGATTTGATTGAAAGTAGGGGACAAATCATACGTAATTATAAATACAACTTGAATATAATATACCAATCAATGCAAAGCAAGTTGTGAAACTTTAAAACAAAGTTACATATGATTTGTGAAGTTATTGAATCCAAAACATAAGATATATTTCAAAGAGATTTTCTTGTGATGAAAAAACAACAACCAAAGATTCAACCAAGTATATGAATCATGTTACATATAATTTCAAAGATTCTTTCATTAACATGATCTACTTAGATTTACCAAATAAAGTACTACTTGGATTGAATCAAATGGTGATGCATCCAAAACAATAGATCAATTCAAAACATAAAACATGTTAAGGACACAACAAATCATAGTTTAACATGAAACTAAAGATTTACCAAAGATAAAGCAAAATATGAAAATATATGATTTGTAAAGATGTTGAATCCAAAACATAAGATAGTTTTGAAAGTGATTTTCTTATGTTGAAAAACAACAACCAAAGATTCAACCAAGTATATGAATCATGTTACATATAATTTCAAAGATTTTTCCATTAACATGATCTACTTAGATTTACCAATTCAAGTACTACTTGGATTGAATTAATGGTGATGCATCCAAAACAATGAATCAATTCAAAACATAAACATGTTAAGGATGCAACAAAACATAGTATATCATGCTACAAAAGATTTACCAAAAATAAAACAAAACATGACAACGTATGGTTAAGGAAAGTAGAGCTTACTTGGTGATTTAACTCATTAATCCAAGATTTAGCTTTCCTAATGATCCCGTTCATCCCTTAGTCCATTTCCCTTTGATTGGCCTCAAAACCCCTCAAGGATGGCCTCTTGATCATCCATTTTTTCAAAGGAATGAACCACTTTTTATAGCAAAAAAATGCCCAACGGCTAGTGAACAGTGAATAGTGTTACTGTTCAAACGGCTAGTGAACAGTGAACAGTGAATAGTGAATAGTGAATAGTGAAGTTACTGTTCATGTCACAAGCTAACCGAAAATCCGTTTAAAGAGAGTTTTTTATTTTAAAGAAACTTTCTTGTGGGGACTTTTGGGCCATCAAATCAAGCTTGGAATCATGATTTTAATTCAATCTAAGTTCTTTTAAAATCATGAAACATACAAAGCCAAAAATGATTTGAAACTTTTAAAACCATTGGCTAGCTTGATTTATAAAACTTCTTTTAAAAAAACAAATGCATCCAAGATTAAAAACCAAAACATGCATAAATCAATACTTTTACAACTCTTAAAAACAATGCATGTATAAAACAGGATTTCAAGATTTCTCAAATCAATGCATATGTGTGCAAATCAAATGATGCTTGAATGATAATGCATCCATCAAATTGCAAATACAAAATCCCTAACAGATATAAGACCTTCTCTTGGTCTTTGTCCTTTAAAAATCTGAGGTTTAAAAAGGCAAGCCAAGAATCTAAGCATCGTGTTCTCATCTGTATGGACGATGGAGGAGCCCATACATGACTCGCGACCGTCGATCTGAACGTGTCCCCACAATCGAATGAGAAGTCAGATTCCTTTTCTTGATTTCTATTGTACTTTATTTTTCTTTTAGAGACAAAAATCACAATTCTTGATTTTCATGATGGATAAGATTTGTAAATCGCCTTTTACGGCAAACAAATGAAATCGCCTTTCACGGCATATAAAAAAAAAACCTTTGTCTCTTTTCTTAAAATATGCGTGCAATGGGAAACTAGAAAAAGTTTCATTTCCCCTTTCTACTTGTGAAGGTGGATCTTCGGATCACCGTTTCTAAATTCCAAGTAGAAAAGTGAAATTGGCATACCCGTACAAAAAAAAAGAAAGATGTTGATACCCTTTACTTTTCTTCTCCTCCCCTCCGCCGTACCCGAAAGACCCGGGACGGAGGCAGCGGAGAGAGGGAAGAATCGGGTCCATCAATGAGATCCACACACAGGAGACATTTGTCACAAATCTTATACTTAAACATCTTCACAACCGGTGATGAGACTGGGCATCTCATCTGATAAGGTTGCAGCGCTTTGATCACTATAAGATAGTGTGATTTGTCTCGATCATCAGAATGTAAGATTCTAGATCACGGTGCTGGTACATTGGATGTATTGAAGGACCATGAGAAGCACCTTATGGAATACTGTCTCGAGTTTAAGGTTTGCTCTCATAATTCCCTAGCAATAGGCTCTCAATCCTGAGACATTGATGAACTCAAGTTTCTATCTATTCATTTGCTTTGAGTCACCAATGAGTGAGGCCAACTGTAGGTCAACACCTCGGTGTCTTGGGTATGTGGTAGTAGGACTGTGGGAACATCCAATGGTCAAGATGGAATCTATCTATATTATCCCCTTGTGCCAATTAATGGATTTATCATTAGTAAGTGCGCACCCATCTCAATTAAGAGTTAATTGGATGGTACTGATGATCACTGTGATTAATTGGGGCTTAAGGATAATAAGATGTGGATCTAAATTGGTGTGACAGTTTTTAGTCCAATTAATCCATGGATATTGATAGAGGGGCTTAATTGTGGTAATCGGGAAGTTTAGGGTCTTCATTGTAATTTATTCCTAAGACTGGAGTGCAATTGCATTTATATAGTGGTGTTATTTGCAATTAACTGTGGGCCCGGATTGCACATGAGATGTGGGGTCACGTGTCCCAGTTGGAGCCAGCTTTTTATGGAATACCTAGTGGTCCCCACGCTAGCCCAAGTTATTGGAAAGATACTAATCCTACTAGAACTCTAAGATGAAGGAATTAGGAAGTTACTATTTCTATTTGAAGTGGGACTTCTAATAGTGGTAATAGTAAGGTTACTATTTTGTGTAGAAGTAAGACTTCTATTTCAATTAGTACAAGAGAAGGAGGTTGCTTAATGCTATAAAAGGAGTAACAAAGGGCTGGGATAGACACCTTCTTGGAAAAACGTCCAGCCCCCTTTTGTGCAATAGTTGCACATACTTCTCTTCTCCTTCTAGTTCTCTTCTAGTTTCCTTTAGAGCTTCTAGTTGTTTTCTTTAGGAGATCCCACCCATCTCCTTTAGAGAAGAGATCTGATACGGGCCATAGCGTGGAAGGCTAAGAGGACTTGGAGATCCAAAGTTGTTTTCTTCTCCATCAAAGCACAACCGGACAGCAAAGGTATAATCTGCTTCTCTATCTTTTGTAGATTATATTGCATGGTGTTGCTTGTATTATTGTTGTACATGGTATATGAGTATGAGGGATTGCATCCTGGATATGGTTAATGGCCTTATGGGCGTTTGATCCCTGATTCAAGTGGGTCAAAAGTTTTGAAATCACATCCACGAGGCCCACCTATTTCCAACACTTTTGACTTAGGGAAATGTTCCAAGTTTATCCAAAAATCCACACTTACTTGCCTGACGAATCCTCTGACGATACACGATCAACTGTAATTGGGTCTCGATATGCTGCTAACATTCCTTGCTGACTAACAACTGCTCAAAAATTCCTTCGCTAACTCCGTCTGTGACAACAAAAAGCTGCAAATTCTGCCAAAGTCCTTCGAGATCCACATGCTAAGTCCACAAAACTCTGATTCTCTGGCGCGAAAACAACGAAAATGAGCTAAACGTGGGTACGGAGACATTAAATTCTCCCCCACTAGAAAAGAATTTGGTCTCCCAAATTCTCTAACAAGAACAAAAAGGAAAGAGACAAGGAGAGTCTCCCCCACTAGAAAGAAAACAAACCCAAATCCGACAGAACGACATCTAGCCAAAAATCCGGACCTCACTACACGTCTTAAGGTTCCTAGAGTGTTTTATGTCCTAGAAACCTGCCCGCTCTGATACCAGTCTGTCACGCCCCCAAACCCGGATCCCGACCGAGGGGGCGGGAGAGTTTGGGGAGGTGAGGGATGATTGTATTTCTCCCAAGATCCGTGTGTGTGAAGATCCAAAATCACAACACTGTCTGAATATTTTTTGCGGAAGCTTTTGTGGCAATGCGACCTGGAGTCCGTGGACATCATCGGATTCCGCGTCGCATACAACCCCTAGCATAAAGCCATCATTTAATGAACCATATCAGACTGGAATAAACCAACATAAATAAAATACAGAGCTGACAGTAACAGGATATTACATTTCCAATATGTTCAAGTTACAAGTATCAATGTGCATTAATTACAATCCCAAGAAAGGCTAATAAAAGTCGAACAATACAAACTAATATCTACTACCCAAATGTGACGTAACTCCGATGTCAAGCACAATGTCTACAGGACATAGCCGACAAGACAACCTGCAACTCATGGCTCCATAGCCAACAACTCACAGCTCGGGGCGGGGAAACTGAACCTGAGTACCAAAATAGTGGGTCAAACACGACGGTTTGGCAAGCAGGTGAAAAGACATAACAATAAAGAAAATACCTTGTAAAACATTTAAACCTGTCGAAGCAATAGTTTCATAAAACGAGATAATCATTTATTCAAATACGTATGCAATATAAAACATGTAAGGTATCCAAGGGAACGGGAAACAAGCAAGATGGCAACCACACATAGCTAAGTCCTCTATCACCGAAGTGACATGAGCATATCGGGATGTTGTCTCAGTCACCGAAGTGAGGAGATGCAACATAAGTAACATATACATAATATAATACAATACGGGACATGACCACGGTAGCGAACCGGGCATCGGGGACCACAGTAGCAATCTGCGGCATCGGGACAAGACCACGGTAATAACCGGGTAGCGGGATCCAAACTGCAGCTGGCGGGACGGGAAGGGGTCTCCAAGTCGGTGGATCAAACCGGCAAGGAAAGCCAAGCTTAATGGTGCCGACTCATAGGTCAAATCATGTAAAACGAGACATGTACAAATCATATGTAATGCACTTAAATAAACGGGCGGGACGGGGTGCTCAAAAGCACTAATTTCATTTCATTCGGGCATGTATAAACGGGCTAGCAAAAATGCTAAAATACACTTTCAATACTTTCGGGAAGGCTAAATCATAATTCGAGAAATTCGGGCTATTATTGGGATTCAAGACAAATCATAATTCGAGAAATTCGGGCTATTATCGGGATTCAAGACAAATTATAATTCGAGAAATTCAGGCTATTATCGGGATTCTATATAAATCAAGTGAATAAGGACCCCGTATGTCGATTGTAATGATTACTTGGTACTCCTTGAGTTTAGAGACATTCCGGGCTCTTTATGCGCTTTAGGTATTCAAACCTTAATCGAATTTTAAATAAACGAAACATAATAGAGAGGGGATCCTAAGCTCAACGTTAATCTAGTAGTACCTTACAACCTACTCAGTCATTGAAAGGAAAAACGGATTCGCGATACCCAAACAAACCAATTTCGCGTTTAGATAAAAGAAAGGATATCCCGTCGTTCCGTACCGTTCAAGATTGAATTAGATTAAGTACCGATATAACCGGATTGACCGTGAGGAAATGTCGGTTCAACCATCCTCAAAGGAAGTCAAACGGGTTCACAAAAGGTTCACTAGGTTCCATTTAAAGTCCATCTAATCATAGGGAAAAAGTCCATTGAAAGTCCATCTAATCATAGGGCAAAAGTCCTTTTAAAGTCCATCTAACAAAGGGCCAAAAATCCATTGAAAGTCCATCTTCAGTAAGTTTTCCAGTTGGGCCGGTCGACCGCATACACAGGGGGCTCGGTCGACCGGCCATGGGCCAGGTCGACCGGGAGTTGTAAAATTAAATGGATGAATAGTCTTTTGGTCAGGCTCCAGAGAGCCTGACCTCTGTGTCGCCGGTCGACTGCGCCCTTGGCCGGTCGACCGCGTACACTGCGGAACAGTGAATCCCGCAGTGCAGCAGGTCCTTCAGCTGGGGGCCTGTTCCAGTGTACCCGGTCGACCGCGCCCCTTGGCCGGTCGACCGCGTACACTGGGTAACAGAACCCAGGTTCTGTTACAGCAGTGCAGTGGCCTTTTCCATTTCTTCCATTCCTTTCTACATTCTTTCAAACATGTTTAGCAATCTAATACTTGGATAAAACAAGCTATCAAGACTCTCAAATGTGCATTTCTTTCAAGTTTAAACAAGCCATTAATATCACAAAATACTTGATGAAATCATAATGCATTTTATCAAATCTCATTCAAATGTAAAAGTATCAAATCATCCACTTGCCTTGGGTCTTTAATCAATGAAAAACCAGCTCTAATCACACTTGCAAGCCAAGAACAAAATCTCTACAAAAACCCCCAAAAACAAACCCTAAAATGGGTCAAAACAAGCAATAAGAACAGAGAGCTTCTAATAATGAAAATGGGGATTCTCAAGGACCAAAAGAACATGAATCTAGAAGATTAGGGAGAGATCTTACCAATAGGTTCTCCAAATGAGCAAAGCAAGCCAAAAGAGGATCATGTGGAGATGGGATTTCTTCAAAAATGGTACCAATAGGAAGCTCTTGAAGTTGTGAAGAAGATGATGGAGTCCTATTAGATGTTGCTGCAAGATTGGTTGTCTCTTGATGATGGAGAAGCAAGAAGAAGAAGAAGAAAAGAGGCAAGCAAACCCTAGGTTCTTCTCTTGTGCTGGAAATTGGAGAAGGAAAAGAAGAGATGGGTTCTCTTATAGTCAATGAAATGGGCTCCACCACTTAAGAACTTTGAAAGGCTGAAATAGTGGTTTTCGGGGCTTCGGATGAAATCGACTAAGAAGGAAGAAATGATCGTCGAAATATCTAGTTTCCAAAAAGTATATGTTTCACGGGTTTCGGGAATAACAATAATCCGGTACAGATTTAGTGTGAAAAGACTGTTTTGCCCTTGAAGCTAGAAAAGTCAAGTTTCGGGATTCGGGACGGGAACGGGATCAACATGAAAGTTGAAGGTATTAACAAAACAAGTAAATCGGGATAAAATACAAATCGAGAAAATCAAGATAAAATCTCAAGTACACGAAAAGCCATAAACAGGGAACCCCCAAAGGGCCCCACACTAAAACCAAGACACTCAAAATATCCCAAAGCTATAACAAAGCTATTTTAATCCCAATTAAACCAAAAACCACGAAACACACTTAGACCTAAAACACAGCTCAAAAACACTAATCTGGGCCTCTTGGGTCGGGGTCTCACAATGTGCTTAGTCTTAATCGGGTTTAGTTACTGTGGGTTAGAGTGTGATTAGTTTTAGTCATGGTTATAGCTTTGGGGAGTTCGAGAACGTTTAGTGTTTACTAGACACACTCAGGAAGGCCTGGGGGTGTACGTGCAAGCGTGGGAAGATCGTGTTTGGTTTTGTGTTGATCGTGATTTTCATTCCATTTGATTGGTTTTATAATTATGTACAACTTTCGTGTTTAGCCCGTCTCTGTTTGTAGCCCAGAAACTCAAGTTTTGGCCAAAAAGGGTAAAATAGCTTTTTCACACTCAAATCTGGACACAATTTTCGAGATCCCAAAACCATATCAAAAATATACTTTTTGAAAACTAGATATTTCAAGGATCGTTTTATCCTTCTTCGTCGACTTCATTTGAGGCCCACAAGACCATGTTTTTACTCATGCAAGATTTGCACCTAAGGGACCCACTTGCAAGCACTTAAGCCCTTTTTCCCCTCTTTCTCTCTTCATTCCACAAAATCTCAGCAACTTTTCTTGACCTAGGTTGAAAAAACCCTCTTTTTCTCTTCATCTTCTCCTCTTGAAGGCATGAGCTAGAGATCTCCAAATGGAATTCTAAAACCATCATCTTCTTCCTCTCAAGCCAAGCTTTCCATTGATGCCATTTTCTTGAAGTTTCTTGTTGGGAAAGATCTTCATTTCCTTCCTCACATCTTGTTTGGGCACCTCTAGGTAAGAGCTTCTACCCATCTCTTCAATGGAGTTCTTTTGATTCCTAAAGATCATGTTTTTCTAACTTGTAGCAACCATTTCGAAATGGGTTGCTTGGTTGCATTTTTGGGTGAGTTTTTGAATGGGTTTCATGGGATTTTTGTAGTTCTTGGCTTGACTCTTGAGTGGGAGTGCTTGAAGAAGAGTCTTGTTTTCATTTGGCTAAGGCAAGTAATCTATTTAGGTTGTTTATGCATGTGGATTTATGGATTTGTCATTTGTAATAATGCTTTGTTTTACTAGACTTCCATGTTGTGATCTTATTTTAGAGAATGCAAGCATGCCAAATAGCTTTTCCAAACTTTCAGATTTCATTACTTTTAATTAAGTCTTGCTTTTGTTGAAGTTTGGATTTGTTTTGATAAGAATGGGTTTGAAGGATTATGAAATGGGTTTTTATGTTAATGACTTGTTTAAGTATGAAATAAATGCACCTTTGTGAGCCTTGATAGCATGTTATATTCATGTATCTAATTGGCTAATCAGGTGGGAAAGAATGTAGAAAAGGAAGGGTGGAATGAATGGACCACTGACTGCAGAAATCAGAACTGGGTTCTGTTTCCGCAGTTCACGCGGTCGACAGGCCAAGGGGCGCGGTCGACCGGGGACACTGGGTTTGGTCCCAGTTGGATGACCTGCTGCACTGCGGGAATTACTGTTTCCGCAGTTCACGTGGTTGACCGGCCAGGTGGCGCGGTCGACCAGCGACACAGGGTCAGGTTCTCTGGAACCTGACGAAAACACTATGCACTGAATTTATTTTACAACTCCAGGTCGACCCGGCCTTGGCAGGTCGACCGGGCTCACTGTGTACGCGGTCGACCGGCCCAACTGAAATTTCCCCTTTTTGAGAGGATTTTTGCCCATTTGCATATTCTTTAAAAATTTGAAAACTAGGCTATATTAAGGACTTTAACTTGACATTGTGTGAATGGAACTCCATGATATGTACCAACTTCGGGGGCACCAATCCTTGTATTTTAATAATAGAGTTCCAATCACATAAGGGTCAACGAATAGCCTAAGCATGTACTTAATGAAATTATCGTGTTTTGAATGTTGATTTTTGACCGCAAGTCATATCGTGTACTCGCTTTGAAGTCAAGTATTTAAGCTCGTTCTAAGATGTGTTTCAAGTATTAAATGGGGATCACTTTTATAAGTTGTGAGCATATATATTATGCATTTTGCTAGTCGTGCCTTGTCTTGCCGTGACAAGTGATTTCCCCTTTTATTTTCGATATGTTTGAATCGTGCTTTGCGTGTTTTGTGCATTCATGAACTCAAGTGAACACCACAGAGCTTGGACTGCCCTTTCAGTCTGATCCACTGTCTGGGGGTCCTTAAACATGTGAACTAACTGCATATTAGTCGTGTATTTATTACACATCGTGCGTGTCCGGTTCCGCGGCCGGAATCCCGTATTTGTGGGAATCGTGTCGTGTTATACTATGTATATTCGTGCTTGTCGTGCGTGCTTACTCTTTTCATTATAAATGATAGAGAAAGGATGGGCTCTTTGTGGATTTACGATTCATGATATATATATGTTATGCATTCATGTTAGCTTGTCTTTGATTGAGAAAAGTGTTTCGTAAGTATTTGTTTTACGTTCAGTATAGTATTTCTTTATGTTCTCGATTAAACAATGTTTTACATGCTTTCACTTAAAATGATTTCTTGCCAAACTGTCATGTTTGATGCTTGTATTTTGGTGACCAGGTGCAGGAGGTTACCCCCTTGAGGAGGAGTGCCAGGAAGAGGCTGTTGAGCCTACCTTAGCCCGTGAGTGGCAACCCGACGACGTCATCAAGACGTTGGGACGGGTCATGAGTACCGATGGATCACTTTTTGGGCTTTATATTATTTTTGGTATTGTATTGGCCTTTGTTGGCCTCTTATTTTGGGAACAGTAATAACTTAACATACTTTGTTAACTTTACAACTTGAATTATTATGGGGATGCCTTGTTATGTCTCCATTTTGATATTTTAGTCTTGATGACATTATGATCATATTCTGTCATAATTTCATAAGATGTGATTTGCCACGCGCTTCCGCATACTTGATCGTGTGAGTTGGTTGTTCCTTGTGTTTTTCAGAACCCTCACTGTGGGAACCTGTAGGAGGTTTAATCATCTTACAAATCATCATCATCAGTCGCGGCCTCGGTCCAGGGTCACGACAGAAAACCATGGAGATTTCTAAATATAAATGCCCCGCTCCCACTTAATATTTTAGAATTGAGGATTTTCGTATAGGTATATGGGCCCACATATATAGACATCAAATCATCTCATGATATGACCAATGATTGGTTCCAAGTCAAGTTATTTTAAAGAAAGTCCAGTTTCTAAGATTAGTGTTACCAATGGATCCATCTCATGGGTCCACCAACACTTATTAGAACTCTTTCCAAATATTAATTGATTTGACCAATTTTGGAAATTGCTATGTTTGGATCAAATTTGGAAACTTTCTAAAACAAGCATTCATCTACAAAAAGAAAGTGCTAAAATTAGAAACTAGTCATTTCCTCCACATGGCCCAAGCGAAATAGACTTCTTAGACTTCTAGACTTTTCAAAACTTTGGGATTCCTCAAACTCTTTGGGCATCTCCAAAATGCTTTTGGTAATCTTCAAACTCTTTAAGTAGGAGTCCAACTTCACTTTCCTTCTTTGTCTCGAACATAGCCAGAATTTATAAATCTAGAAAAATTACATAAATTCCTATGCCTCGATAATGAGACTTAGATGGTAATCCAAACATGGAAATAAAAGGGCTATAGGAAAATTCACCATGCCTTGCCCTTTCTCCGGAAACCAAGGAAACCATAATGCCCTTTACACTTAGTCTAAAATAAACCAATAACCATAAATAGAAAGTAAAAGACTCGTGGGCCACATAGAGAGGACTTAACAACCTGCAAGTTAGTATCCCTTACAACCAAGCAACTCACAAAACAAGGCTACCAAACCATAGTGGAAAGATAGATGCCAAGAGAAAATTCGAATCAAAATAGAAAATATTTTTATCTGCAGTCAGTTAGCTGACCTGATCAAGTCGGTTAGCCGACCTGTTGAAGTTGATTAGCCGACCTGACAAACACCCAAATTTTGGGTTTTTTTTTTTTCAAATCTTAGCCAATTGATCCCAAACTCTTTCTAATGATTCCAAACACCTTTTAATGGCTTCCTACCATCCTTTCATCATAGTTAAACCCTTTTGTGACATTCCAAACCTAGATCTACTACAAATGTAAGCAAATCCAATCAAAACTAATCCTTACATAGCCCTAGGTCTATCATCTTCACATCTAATGTAAAGATTAGATTTAGATTACTGATCTAACATGATTAGAGATGAGGTAAAGCTCTGATACTAATTGTTGGAAGTAGGTGGGCCTCGTGGATAGATTATCAAAACTTTTGACCAACTTGACTCAGGAATCAAGTACCCATAAGGCCATAAACCATATCCAGGATGCAATCCCTCCATTTCATCAATCATGTATAGCAATAAATTCTATCTAAAAGATAGAAATCATCAACACCATGCAACAAACTGTGAGACCCCGACCCGAGAGGCCCAGATTAGTGTTTTTGAGCTGTGTTTAGCTCAAAGTGTGTTTCGTAGTTTTTGGTTTAATTGAGATTAAAATAACTTTGTTATAGCTTTGAGATATTTTGAGTGTCTTGGTTTTAGTGTGGGGCCCTTTGGGGGTTCCCTGTTTATGGCTTTACGTGTACTTGAGGTTTTATCTTGGTTTTCTCGATTTGTATTTTATCCCGATTTACTTGTTTTGTTAATACCTTCAACTTTCATGTTGATCCCGTTCCCATCCCGAACCCCGAAACTTGACTTTTCTAGCTTCAAGGGCAAAACAGTCTTTTCACACCAAATTTGTACCGGATTATTGTTATTCCCGAAACCCGTGAAACATATACTTTTTGGAAACTGGATATTTCGTCGATCATTTCTTCCATCTTCGTCGATTTCATCCGAAATCCCGAAAACCACTATTTCAACCTAACTAGGTTACTAGATGGTGGAGTGTAAGACCCCGACCCGAGTGAACCCGATTAGTACTAATTAAGTTGCGTGTTAGTGCTAAGCTTGATTGGTGATTTTTGATTAAGTTGGGTTTGGAATAGTTTTGATCCTAGTTTTGGGCTTTTGAATGCTTTGGTAGCTTGTGGGGCCCTTTGGGGGTTCCCTTTTTGGCGTTGCATTTTCTTGATGGATTTTCCCGATTTGTTGTGTATGGTGTTTTTGGCCCGTTGCATTCACCTTGTGGATTCTTACAACTTTCATGTTGATCCCGTGTCCATTTGAGGCCCCGAAACCCGAATTCTTGGCCTTGAGGGTAAAACAGTCATTGCACACCAAATCTGTACCCAAAACTTGATATTCTCGAAACCCGCGAAACATAGACTTTTTAGAAACTAGATATTTCGACGATCATTTCTTCCTTCTTCGTCGAATTCATCCGAGGTACCGAAAGAGATGATATCAGCCACCCAAGTTCATTAAGTTGTGGGACCCAACCTCCCCTTTGTTAACAAAGAGGAACTCACCCTCCATTGCATTCCATTCTCCATGTTCCAGCCCATTTGAGTCTAGGGCTTTTCTACCAAGTTTCTCTCCTTCTTCTTGCTTCTTCATCTCTAATCCTCACCAATCTTGCACCAAACTCAAAGTGGAGACCACCAATCTCTTCCTCTCCTTGCAAGCTTCACCTTGATACTATTCTTGGAGAAATCTCCCCATATTGAGACCTTCCTTGAACTAGTTCTTCTCACTTGAAGGTCATCCAAGTAAGTGATCCCTCTCATCTTCTAAATCTATAATCTTCTAGCCTTAGGGAAGCTACATTTGCATTATTGAAAGGTTTCTTTGTCATTTCATTGTTTGACCCATGTAAGGGTTTATTTGGGGATTTTGCCTTGTAGCTTGGACCATTTTCTTGGAGGACTTGTTAGAGCTTAATATCATTAATTGAAGACTTGAGGCAAGTGAATGTTGGATGTTTTTAAGTTTCAAATGGTTTGGTAGCATTTATGGATTTTTATGCTTTCATTGATTTCCTTTATTGATTTTCCATGGTTGCAATAAATGATCTTTATACCTCTTGATAGCCTCATTTAATGTCTTGGAAGCATGTAATCAAGTCATCTTGTTCATAGTTTTCCTTGGTTAATCACGTGTTGGAAGGAAAGGAAAAAAGGATAAAAAAAAACCAAGTTCCCGGAACTGCTGCACGCCCAGGTCCGATCGATCGGACGTGCAGACCGATCGATCGGACTGTCTTTAACTGTAAGGGTTTTTGGGCCGATCGATCGGGCCCTGTGTAGAAATTTCGGCCGATGGATCGGACCCTGTTCAAATGAGTCCAGTGGGTTTTGAGATTTTTATATTTTTTTTTTCTTTTCTTGGTTTTAGGTGGGACCTTGGCTACCCTCTTTGGACTCATTTGACCATGCGTGAGGACGTCTTGAGCCGATGCTCCTCACGGTTGGTTGGGTGACATCGATGTTCACTTCATTTCAATCTTGAACGGGACGGAATGACGCGATATCTCCTTTATATCTAAATACAAGACTTTTTCCTTGGTTATCGCGAATTCTATTCCTTTCGATGACTGAGTAGGTTGCTCGATGTCTCCGAATTAACATCATACTTAGGATGGACCATTTATAGTCTTGATTTCCTTATCATAACATCTAGTTATAACCATAAGCTCATTTTAAGTTTTGAAAAGCGTAAAAGTGCATAAGGAGCCCGGAATGTCTTCAAACTCAAGGAGTACCAATTCATATCTATGATCGACATACGGG
Organism: Camphora micrantha; assembly: GCA_003546025.1. Taxonomy (NCBI): domain Eukaryota; kingdom Viridiplantae; phylum Streptophyta; class Magnoliopsida; order Laurales; family Lauraceae; genus Camphora; species Camphora micrantha. The sequence goes on along the minus strand of QPKB01000009.1, from coordinate 17,591,273 downwards.
ACCCCTATTCACTCAAATAGATCTTAAAATCATTGTCTTTCCTGATTTAGCATAGTTCATAATATTTCTCTATTTCCAAGCCTTGCATTACATGAATGGTTTTCCCGAAAGTATTATTGTACACTTGAAACAGTTACTTGACCTGAAGTGCATTGCACCACATGATATGTCAGTGTGCTCTTGAGCACCCCCGTCTTGCCCGTTTGGTTATGTATTCGTACTTGATTTGCTTGCATTGTCTCGATTGTATTTGACCTATGAGTCGGCACCACTAAGCTTGGATAACCCTGTTGGTTTGATCAACCGACTTGGAGATCCCCCTCTTGTCCCGCCAGCTGCAGTTTGGATCCCGCTACCCGGTCACTACCGTGGTCTTGTCCCGATGCCGCAGATTGCTATTGCGGTCCCCGATGCCCGGCTCGCTACCGTGGTCATGTATAGTATTGTATATGTATATGTATCTATATGAGATCCCCTGTTTCTCCTCACCTCGAGTGACTGAGATCAGGGCCTAGTTATTGCTCTATCGCTTTAGTGATAGAGGACTTAGCTTCGTGTGGTTGCCACCTTGTTATTCCCGATTCCTTGGTTACCTCATATGTCTTATCTTGTTTACTTGTTTTACAGCAAATGATTTATCTGTTTTATTAGAGTTCTTGTTTAAACAGATTTCTATGCTTTTCAAGGTATTTCATCTATTGTATATTGTGGTATCTTTTCATTCTCTTGCCAGACCGTCGTGTCTGATCCTTTGTTTTGGTACTCAGGTCCCGTTGCCGGCTTCCTTGAGGAGGAGCCAGAGGAGGTGGTAGGTGAGCCGCAGCCTCTAGTCGAGTGGCGTGCTGACGATGTCATGTAGACATCTGACTGCTTGGAGATGCGTAACATTTTGAGGGGAACTCCTTGACCATTCTTTGGGGGTTATTCCTTTGTTATATTGGCCTTTGTTGGCCTCTATTTTTTGGGATTGTAATTAACTGATATTTTGTTTAACTTGAACAACTTGGGAAACTTGCTCTATATATACCATTGCTCATTCTGATACAGTATTTATACTTGTGGTTATTGTCTTCATGACTAATGATGGTTGGACTATTTGATTTGCTACACGCTTCCGCACGTAAAAGAAATGTTAATTGATGATTGTGATATCCTCACCGCGGACACCTGTGGGAAATTAAAATAAAAATGTATATGTTGTTGGTTCATGACACACTAATGTCCCGATCCCGGATCAGTCCTTCGGGGGCCCGGTCCGGGGTCGCGACATGGAGCCCACTTGTGTAGCTTATAAAAGAGAACCCTTCTCCCTCATTTCCTCTTTTTCCAGCAACTTCCTTGAACCTAGGGTTTGTGTGCACTTTTCTCTTCTTCTCCTTGCTCAAGCATCACCAAACTTGCACCATCATCTCAAAAGATTTCATTATCTTCCTCTCCACTTCAAGGGCTCTCCATTAGTACCCTTTTTGAAGAAATCCCATCTCTCCAAGACCTTCTTCTAGCTTGCATTGCTCATTTGGAGAACCTATTGGTAAGATCTCCTCCGAATCTTCTAGATTAGTGTTCTTCTAGCCTTAAAGAAGCTACATTTCCATTATTGAAAGCTCTCTCTTCTTATTGCTTGTTTTGACCCATTTTAGGGTTTGTTTTGGGGGTTTTTGTAGAGTTTGTGATCTTGACTTGCAAGTGTGATTAGGAGCTGGTTTTTCATTGATTAAAGACCTAAGGCAAGTGGATGATTTGATACTTTTACATTTGGATGAGATTTGATAAAATGCATTATGATTTCATCAAGTATTTTGTGATACTAATGGCTTGTTTAGACTTGAAATAAATGCACATTTGTGAATCTTGATAGCTTGTTTTATCCATGTATTAGATTGCTAAACATGTTTGAAAGAATGTAGAAAGGAATGGAAGAAATGGAAAAGGCCACTGCACTGCTGTAACAGAACCTAGGTTCTGTTACGCAGTGTACGCAGTCCACCGGCCAAGGGGCGCGGTCGACCGGGGACACTAGAACAGGTCCCCCAGATGAAGACCTGCTGCACTGCGGGATTCTCTGTTCCGCAGTGCACGCGATCGACCGGCCAAGGGGCGCGGTCGACCGACCACACAGAGGTCAGGCTCCCTGGAGCCTAACCAAAACACTATTGACCCATTTAATTTACAACTCCCGGTCGACCTGGCCCATGGCCGGTCGACCGAGCCCCCTGTGTACGCGGTCGACCGGCCATGGGCCAGGTCGACCGGCCCAACTGGAAAACCTGCTGAAAAAGGGATTTTTGCCCTATGATTAGATGGACTTTAAATGGACTTTTGCCCTATGATTAGATGGACTTTAAATGGACTTTCGCCCTATGATTAGATGGACTTTAAATGGACTTTTGCCCTATGGTTAGATGGACTTTAAGTGGAACTTAGTGACCCTTTTGTGGACCCGTTTGACTTCTTGCGAGGATGGTTGAACCGGCATTTCCTCATAATTAATCCGGTCGTATCGGTACTTAACCTAATTCAATCTTGAACGATACGGAACGACGGGATATCCTTTCTTTTATCTAAACGCGAAATTGGTTTGCTTGGGTATCGCGAATCCGTTTTCCTTTCGATGACTGAGTAGGTTGTAAGATACTACTAGATTAATATTGTGCTTAAGATCCCATCCCTATTATGTTTTGTTTATTTAACATTCGATTAGGGTTTGAATACCTAAGGTGCATAAAGAGCCCGGAATGTCTCCAAACTCAAGGAATACCTAGTGATCATTACAATCGACATACGGGGTCCTTATTCACCTGATTTATATCGAATCCCGATACTTGTCCCGAATTTCTCAAATTATGATTTGTCTTGAATCCCGATAATAGCCCGAATTTCTCGAATTATGATTTGTCTTGAATCTCGATAATAGCCCGAATTTCTCGAATATTGATTTAGCATTCCCGAAAGTATTGAAGGAGTATTTTAGCATTTTTGCTAGCCCGTTTATACATGCCCGAATAAAATGAAATTAGTGCTTTTGAGCACCCCGTCCCGCCCGTTTATTTAAGTGCATTACATATGATTTGTACATGTCTTGTTTTACATGATTTGACCTATGAGTCGGCACCACTAAGCTTGGCTTTCCTTGCCGGTTTGATCCACCGACTTGGAGACCCTTTCCCGTCCCGCCAGCTACAGTTTGGATCCCGCTACCCGGTTATTACCGTGGTCTTGTCCCGATGCCGCAGATTGCTACTGTGGTCCCCGATGCCCGGTTCGCTACCGTGGTCATGTCCCGTATTATATTATGTATATGTTACTTATGTTGCATCTCCTCACCTCGGTGACTGAGACAACATCCCGATATGCTTATGTCACTTCGGTGATAGAGGACTTAGCTTTTTGTGGTTGCCATCTTGCTCGTCTCCCGTTTCCTTGGATACCTTACATGATTTATATTGCATACGTATTTGAATAAAGGATTATCTCGTTTTATGAAACTATTATTTTGACAGGTTTAAATGTTTTCCAAGGTAATTTCTTTATTGTTATGTCTTTTCACCCGTTTGCCAAACCGTCGTGTTTGACCCACTATTTTGGTACTCAGGTTCAGTTTCCCCGCCCCGAGCTGAGAGTTGTTGGCTGTGGATTCATGAGTTGCAGGTTGTCTTGTCGGCTATGTCATGTAGACATTGTGCTTGACATCGGAGTTACGTCACATTTGGGTAGTGGATATTAGTTTGTATTGTTTGGCTTTTATTAGCCTTTCTTGGGATTGTAATTAATACACATTGATATTTGTAACTTGAACATATATGGAAATGTAATATCCTGTTACTGTCAGCTCTGTATTTTATTTATGTTGGTTTATTCCATTCTGATATGGTTCATAAAATGATAGCTTTATGCTAGGGGTTGTATGCGACGCGGAATCCGAGGATGTCTACGGACTCTGGGTCGCATTGCCACGAAAGCTTCCGCAAAATATTCAGACAGTGTTGTGATTTTTGGATCCTCACACACGCGGATCTTGGGAGAAATATAATCATCACTCACCTCCCAACCATCTCCCGCCCCCGAGGTCGGACCCCTCCTGGGATCCGGGTTTGGGGGCGTGACAGACTGGTATCAGAGCGGGCAGGTTTCTAGGAAATAAAACACTCTAGGAACCTTAAGACGTGTAGTGAGGTCCGGATTTTTGGCTAGATGTGATTCTGTCAGATTTGGGTTTGTTTCTTTCTAGTAGGGGAGACTCTCCTTGTCCCTTTCCCTTTTGTTCTTGTTGGAGAATTTGGGGGACCAAATTCTTTTCTAGTGGGGGAGAATTTAATGTCTCCGTACCCACGTTTAGCTCCTTTTCGTTGTTTTCGCGCAAGAGAATCAGAGTTTTGTGGACTTAGCATGTGGATCTCGAAGGACTTTGGCAGAATTTGCAGCTTTTTGTTGTCACAGATGGAGTTAGCGAAGGAATTTATGAGCAGTTGTTAGTCAGCAAGGAATGTTAGCAGCATATCGAGACCCAATTACAGTTGATCGTGTATCGTCAGAGGATTCGTCAGGCAAGTAAGTGTGGATTTTTGGATAAACTTGGAACATTTCCCTAAGTCAAAGGACTCCAGAAACCAGAGAATGACAGATTTCAGGAAGTTTGAAGTGATTTTCAGTTGATAGAGCTTCAAGTGGATGCTAGAAGCTGGGAACTTCTCGAGTATGGATGAACTTTTGTCGGGTAAGTGTTAGAGGATTTTCAATGATTCCCGAAGGATGGTGAAGCTGACTCAGAGGGGAACATCAGTGTGTGGTTTTAATGATGGGAAGTAAGTTTTCAGCTGCGGTATAGAGAGCCGTATACAGAATGGATTGTTACCTGGTCATTTGATAGAGGAGATCTTGCAGACTTTACAGACTTTTGGGATATCAATTTGGACATTGTGCAGATGCAAGCTGGAGAATCATAACCTGTGGACAAGGCTAGTTGAAAGATTCAGAGAAGAATGGCACATATGCTTGACTTGAAGATGGTGAACCTGAGATAGAGGTAGAAGATTGAACAGATAAGACATTAAAGGAATTACAATACATCGGAATGAGCCAGAACTTTCATTTACTTTGACCGACATGGATAGACAAGACAGGCAGCAGATTAGAAGTGATGTTAGAATTTTTGATGGGCGTCAGGGGCTTGATGGTAGGATTCTTCGAACGTTGATGGTGTCAGAAGAGCTAGTTGCTGAGTTAGAGTTTGGACAGTTTGAGATCTTCAACCGAATCAGAGACCTTGACTACAGACTCATCTCACCCTCGTGTTTGACTGGAGGTAGCGCAATTGTGCAGGAGCAGGACAGATCATCAATGTCAAAGGTAATTTTCAGTTGGCAGAATTCTTGAGCAGTCAGATTGGCAGGGCAGTAACAGATCCGAGCCAGTGGGAGAATGTAAGACAGCTGTTGATAGTTGACCGAAGAGTTCTACAGCGGAGATGACCTAGTGAGTCCAGATGCTTTCGAGATGACCGATGGGAGCAGCAGTTTGACGTTTTGTTTTCGAAAAGCGGGATTATATCCCCACTTGTTTTTGGAGTTGTTTAGTTCATTTGGAGGACCAAATGTTCTAAGGGGGGGAGGATGTGAGACCCCGACCCGAGAGGCCCAGATTAGTGTTTTTGAGCTGTGTTTAGCTCTAAGTGTGTTTCGTGGCTTTTGGTTTAATTGGGATTAAAATAGCTTTGTTATAGCTTTGGGATATTTTGAGTGTCTTGGTTTTAGTGTGGGGCCCTTTGGGGGTTCCCTGTTTATTGCTTTACGTGTACTTGAGGTTTTATCTTGGTTTTCTCGATTTGTATTTTATCCCGATTTACTTGTTTTGTTAATACCTTAGAACCCTTCTCCCTCATTTCCTCTTTTTCCAGCAACTTCCTTGAACCTAGGGTTTGTGTGCACTTTTATCTTCTTCTCCTTGCTCAAGCATCACCAAACTTGCACCATCATCTCAAAAGATTTCATTATCTTCCTCTCCACTTCAAGGGCTCTCCATTAGTACCATTTTTGAAGAAATCCCATCTCTCCAAGACCTTCTTCTAGCTTGCATTGCTCATTTGGAGAACCTATTGGTAAGATCTCTTCCTAATCTTCTAGATTAGTGTTCTTCTAGCCTTAGAGAAGCTACATTTCCATTATTGAAAGCTCTCTCTTCTTATTGCTTGTTTTGACCCATTTTAGGGTTTGTTTTGGGGGTTTTTGTAGAGTTTGTGATCTTGACTTGCAAGTGTGATTAGGAGCTGGTTTTTCATTGATTAAAGACCCAAGGCAAGTTGATGATTTGATACTTTTACATTTGAATGAGATTTGATAAAATGCATTATGATTTCATCAAGTATTTTGTGATACTAATGGCTTGTTTAGAATTGAAATAAATGCACATGTGTGAATCTTGATAGCTTGTTTTATCCATGTATTAGATTGCTAAACATGTTTGAAAGAATGTAGAAAGGAATGGAAGAAATGGAAAAGGCCACTGCACTGCTGTAACAGAACCTGGGTTCTGTTGCGCAGTGTACGCGGTCGACCGGCCAAGGGGCGCAGTCGACCGGGGACACTAGAACAGGTCCCCCAGATGAAGACCTGCTGCACTGCGGGATTCTCTGTTCCGCAGTGCACGCGGTCGACCAGCCAAGGGGGGCGGTCGACTGGCCACACAGAGGTCAGGCTTCCTGGAGCCTGACCAAAACACTATTGACCCATTTAATTTACAACTCCCGGTCGACCTGGCCCATGGCCGGTCGACTGAGCCCCCTGTGTACGCAGTCGACCGGCCATGGGCCAGGTCGACCGACCCAACTGGAAAACCTGCTAAAAAGGGATTTTTTCCCTATGATTAGATGGACTTTAAATGGACTTTTGCCCTATGATTAGATGGACTTTAAATGGACTTTCGCCCTATGATTAGATGGACTTTAAATGGACTTTTGCCCTATGGTTAGATGGACTTTAAGTGGAACTTAGTGACCCTTTTGTGGACCCGTTTGACTTCTTGCGAGGATGGTTGAACCGGCATTTCCTCATAATTAATCCGGTCGTATCGGTACTTAACCTAATTCAATCTTGAACGATACGGAACGACGGGATATCCTTTCTTTTATCTAAACGCGAAATTGGTTTGTTTGGGTATCGCGAATCCGTTTTCCTTTCGATGACTAAGTAGGTCGTAAGATACTACTAGATTAATATTGTGCTTAGGATCCCATCCCTATTATGTTTTGTTTATTTAAAATTTGATTAGGGTTTGAATACCTAAGGTGCATAAAGAGCCCGGAATGTCTCCAAACTCAAGGAGTACCTAGTGATCATTACAATCGACATACGGGGTCCTTATTCACCTGATTTATATCGAATCCCGATACTTTTCCTGAATTTGTCGAATTATGATTTGTCTTGAATCCCGATAATAGCCTGAATTTCTCGAATTATGATTTGTCTTGAATCTCGATAATAGCCCGAATTTCTCGAATATTGATTTAGCATTCCCGAAAGTATTGAAGGAGTATTTTAGCATTTTTGCTAGCCCGTTTATACATGCCCGAATAAAATAAAATTAGTGCTTTTGAGCACCCCGTCCCGCCCGTTTATTTAAGTGCATTACATATGATTTGTACATGTCTTGTTTTACATGATTTGACCTATGAGTCGGCACCACTAAGCTTGGCTTTCCTTGCCGGTTTGATCCACCGACTTGGAGACCCTTTCCCGTCCCGCCAGCTGCAGTTTGGATCCCGCTACCCGGTTATTACCGTGGTCTTGTCCCGATGCCGCAGATTGCTACTGTGGTCCCCGATGCCCGGTTCGCTACCGTGGTCATGTCCCGTATTATATTATGTATATGTTACTTATGTTGCATCTCCTCACCTCGGTGACTGAGACAACATCCGGATATGCTCATGTCACTTCGGTGATAGAGGACTTAGCTTTTTGTGGTTGCCATCTTGCTCGTCTCCCGTTTCCTTGGATACCTTACATGTTTTATATTGCATACGTATTTGAATAAAGGATCACTCATTTATAAAACTATTGTTTTGACAGGTTTAAATGTTTTCTAAGGTAATTTCTTTATTGTTATGTCTTTTCACCCGTTTGCCAAACCGTCGTGTTTGACCCACTATTTTGGTACTCAGGTTCAGTTTCCCCGCCCCGAGCTGAGAGTTGTTGGCTGTGGAGCCATGAGTTGCAGGTTGTCTTGTCGGCTATGTCATGTAGACATTGTGCTTGACATCAGAGTTACGTCACATTTGGGTAGTGGATATTAGTTTGTATTGTTAGGCTTTTATTAGCCTTTCTTGGGATTGTAATTAATACGCATTTATATTTGTAACTTGAACATATATGGAAATGTAATATCCTGTTACTGTCAGCTCTGTATTTTATTTATGTTGGTTTATTCCAGTCTGATATGGTTCATAAAATGATAGCTTTATGCTAGGGGTTGTATGCGACGCGGAATCCGAGGATGTCTACGGACTCTGGGTCGCATTACCACGAAAGCTTCCGCAAAATATTCAGACAGTGTTGTGATTTTTGGATCCTCACACACGCGGATCTTGGGAGAAATATAATCATCACTCACCTCCCAACCATCTCGCGCCCCCGAGGTCGGACCCCTCCTGGGATCCGGGTTTGGGGGCGTGACACAAACATAATTTATAACAAATAGAGAAGTAGATTATACCTTTAGATCCCGGTAGTGCTCTAATGAAGAAGAAGACAATTAGCTTGAACAAGAACTCTTCTTGAAACAAATTAGGATCTCCAAGACCCTGTTGTCTCCCACACTATGACCCACTATCATATCTCTTTTCTCAAAAAGATTGGTGGAAACTCCAAGAGAAAACCCAACTAGAAGCTCTAAGGAACTAGAAGAGAACTAGAAAAGAGAGAAGAGAGAAAGTGCATGCAACAACTTGCATTGGGCGTGGGATCCAAGAGAGTGGACGTCCAAAGGGTCTCTCTTCTCTATTTATAGCACAAAGCAACCTCCTCTTACTAATTGAAGTAGAAGTCTAACTCCTATTAAGAATTAGTAACTTTCTCCTTTCTAATTACTATAGAAGTCTCACTTCCACAATAATTAGTAATTTACTATTACCACTATTAGAAGTTCTACTTCAAATAGAAATAGTAACTTTCTAATTCCTTCCTTTTAAAGTTCAAGTAGGATTAGTATCTTTCTAATAACTTTGGCTAGCGCGGGGACCACTAGGGATTCCATGGAAAGCTGGCTTCAACTGGGACACTGCGACCCTACATCTCATATGCAATTCAGGCCCACAGTTAATTGCAAATAACACTACTGTATAAATGCAATTGCACTCCAGTCTTCGGAATAAATTACAAAGAAGACTCTAAACTTCCTAATTACCACAAGTAGGCCCCTCTATCAATATCCATGGGTCAATTAAATCAAATATGTCCTTTCCAATCTTAGATCCACATCTTATTATCCTTGAGCCCCAATTAATCACAGTGATCATCAGTACCATCCAATTAACTCTTAATCGAGATGGATGCGCACTTACTAATGACATATCCATTAATTGGCATAAGGGGATAATATAGATAGATTCTATCTTGACCATTCAATGTTCCCACAGTCCTACTACCACATACCCAAGACACCTAGGTGTTAACCTACAGTTGGCCTCACTCATTGGTGACTCAAAATATATGAATAGATAGAAACTTGAGTTCATCAATGTCTCAAGATTGAGAGCATATTGCTAGGGAATTATGAGAGCAGACCTTAAAATCGAGATAGTATTACATAAGGTGCTTCTTATAGTCCTTCAATACATCCAATGTACCAACACCATGATCCAGAATCTTACATTCCGATGATTGAGACAAATCACACTATCTCGTAGAGATCAAAGTGCTGCAACATTTATCAGATGAGATGCTTAGTCTCATCACTGGTTGTGAAGATATTTAAGTATAAGATTTGTGACACATGTCTCCCGTATATGGATCTCATCCATACACATTTATTGATGTGAATTTAAGTCCAATCATTTAATACTACAAGTGCACAGTTGTCTTTTTGAGACAGTGGCAAGTACAGGTCGAATCCCACATGGAAAACTACTGAAATATTTTTTTATTAAAATCTGAATTTTTTTATAATGAAAATAAAAAAATAAATCAAGATTTGAATGAGAGATAAAGCTACTATGCAAGATGAACGGATAACAATAATGATAAAGGTAGATCAGAGCGACAAAGATTCCATTGATTAATTTCAATTCTCAATCCATATACTTTAATTTAGTCTTTTGTCTTGCAAATAACTCAGATCAGAAACAACTCAATGTTTCTGATCCGTAAGATATATATTTTTTTAAATTCAATTCTTAAGCAAAAGAACCCAAGATCTCCATCACCTCATAAAAATATAAATTACTTTTAGCGTCAGTTAACAAATTAAGCATAAAATATCAAAGGAATAAAAACCTAAGTATGTTTTATCAAAAGAAGATTAACTGATCAAAAAATTTTTATTAAAAATATAAAGTGGAGGTTTGCCTGCGGCGCGAAGGCAGATCTATTATTCTATTAAACATGCATCATAGGGACATAAAAATTAAATTAAAGACATAGAACGAAAATAAAATTACTTAACTTCACTTTGTGCTCCGATCCAAAATTTTACACCTCCATTGCAAAAGATATGATTTTCATTGAGAACTTCATTTTTACAACTTCTCCTTTACAAATATTCTCCTCCAAAATAAATCCTTGGACATGGCCCAAGGCTACCAAAATAAAATAATGGATAAAAGAGGTAAGGAGGAGAAGGTGTGGCTAGGAGAGAATACAATAAAGAAAAAGATGGGTGGAATTTTGACATGTGAGAATGTGGTCCTATGGGTCTCCATCATGTCTCCTTTTATGCTTCTTACAAAGCCCATTTTAGTAAAGAAGTACCACCCTTTTAGGTCTCTTTTTCCCTTATTTTTAGGGATTCTTTCTTGTTCCCCAAGCTAATTTTTCTTTTGGAAATACTCTTGGCTTTGAGATGATTCTCTTTCTTAATTTAGATGTCCTTGGTTGCACACACCTTCCTTGTATAATTCCAAAAATATCTCCCAAGATTGCTTGTTGATGAGGATGAGAAAATGAAAAGTTGTGCACAAAAGAGAGTCTATAAGTATGGAATATCCATGCATCGTGGGAACCCCTTTGGTTAGACTTCCAAAGTGCTTGGGCACTTCCCTTTTTTTTTTTTCTAATTTCTCTTCAAGTGGATCCCAAAAATTGAAGATTCCCTACAAGAATAAAAAGATTAATTCTGCCATAAAATTCATAAATGTCATGCATGGGACCCGAATGAGATCAAGCACATGAATGCACCACTGGGTGATTTTCCATGAACTAATTGATGATGCAAGAATCAAAAAGCTAATTGGTGTGACACTAAGATGATGTAAACCAATGATTTCATAAAATTCATGCAAGATTGATGATTTTGACTAAAATTCCAACTTTAATGCTCAAATGCATGGATTTATGAAATTGAGTGGACATTACCCTAATTAAGTCCACAAAGTAACATAAAATGATGATGAAGACTACAATTTTGTCGACTTATCATATATCACATCTAATATACTAGTGGCACCCGGTTCATCTCATGAACCATCATGTCATATTTAATGGTCATGTGCATTAAGTAATAAAACACCATTCATCTCATGAAAGGAAAGTATAATTTTATTGATGAATAAAGAATCAATTTATTACATCTACTGATGGATTGAGTCCATACAATCTAACACCTTTTAGCCCCAATATCCAAAATCCATAAAACCTATAAAACCAACAAAATAAACCCAAAAAGATTTTTACTTTATTTTTTCCTCCACCTCAGATGCCAAATATTTAATCGAACTTATGATAAAAGGGAATAAAGGACTGATTTCTAAAATTGAATAAATGAGAATGACGAGATGAGATGAGTGATTTCGCACACACTTTTAAACAATCACAGCCCATCGGCCACCCTAAAACAAACATTGGCCCATCGGCCACCTCCAATCAATTACAGCCCATCGGCCTTTCACTTTTATCACTCGTGTATCGCACACAAAAAACACAGAAATCAAGAGTAAAAAATGGTGTTACGGCCGTTACCATAGCTAGCGATGGTGTTACTGCCAAAATGTGTGACGGACAAAAATCTATCTCCATAGCTTTCATCGAAGAATGGTGTTACGGCCGTTACCATAGCTAGCGATTGTGATCCATTGATTTTGAGGGTAGTTGGAATCCTCATTTTCGATGTAAAATTTAAATAGCATATAGATAGATGAATGGAGATTTCCCAAGCCATGTCTTCCTTTGCGGGGGGGGTCGAAATTCACATCCGACAAGCTTGAGCAAGAAAGGGGAAAGTGAAGATGAGCTCCCCTTATATAGAAAGTGAAGGTGGGTCCCACAACTTACAATGCTTGTCGGGCTTGAAACATAGATTTTCGGGCCTCGAATGACTACGAAGAAGAAGGGATAAATGTTATCCATAAAATCTAGTTTCTGAAATGTACATATTTCAAGGGTTTTGGAGATATCGAAATTTGTGTCCAGATTTTGTGTAAAAAGACTATTTTGCCCTTGAAGTTGGAAAAGTCAAGTTTTGGGGTCTCAAACGAGGACAAAGTAAACACAAAAGTTGTAGAGGCTAACGAGAGCAATCAATTGAAGTTAAAACACAAGCTTTTTGAAATCATGGATAACAACCCCCCCCCCCCCCACCCCAATGCTTACGCAAAGACACAAAGAGACCGTCCAAGAGTCTCATTAAATCAAAAGGGTTTTCTAAACTCCCCAAAGCTATATAAAAGCTACTCTAATCCCAAACTTAAACAAAATCCACTAGCCTCACTTAGAGCTAACACGCGACTTATTAAGTGCTAATCGTGGTCGCTCGAAACTAAAGTTTAATCGGGAGTCGCACATTATTTGGTATGAGATACCTAGATGATAATGAGTGATAGAGGATCATGGATTGCTAGTCATAGACATATATTATACTGATATTGATCTACACCAATCTGAGGGGCATTTGCACTCCCCAAGGAGGCATGTCCTATGGGATTGGAATTTCGATGCATTTCGAATTTTAGCGGTTAGAGGATTCAATAAGAAACTTGGTACAATGCTAAACCCTTTTGTCATTTAAATTTATTAATTGCATGTATGGTTGTGTGCAATAGTATTTTCAATGATGAATTCATTTCCTTCAATCTCCTAGTGACCTTCGTGAACCATGAATTCATCTATGTACCTTGAATCTCCTAGTGACCATCATGAACCAAAACAAGTTGGTAGGATCCAACTACGTGGAATGAAAGTGGATATTGTACCTGTTGGAAGTAGGTGAGCCTCGTGGATAGGTTTTCAAAACTTTTTGACCCACTTGACTCAGGAATCAAGTACCCATAATGCCATAAACCACATCCAGGATGCAATCCCTCCATCTCATCAATCATGTACAGCAATATAACATATCTAAAAGATAGAAAACCAGCGGCACTATGCAACAAAATAATCCACAACAAGTAGAGAAGCGGATTATACCTTTGGAGCCCGGTAGTGCTCTAATGGAGAAGAAGACAATTAAGTTGATCAAGAACTCTTCTTGAAGTAATTTGGGATCTCCAAGACCTTGTTGTCTTTCACGCTATGGCCTACTATCAGATCTCTTTTCTCAAGAAGATTGGTGGAAACTTCAAGAGAAAACCCAACTAGAAACTCCAAGGAATTAGAAGAGAAAGAGAGGACTTGTGCAACACTTGCACAAAAGGGGGCTGGGCGTGCTCTCCAATTCTGGATGTCCCAGCCCCTTTGAACCCCTTTTATAGCTTGGCAAACCTCCTTTTTTCTTATTCGAAATAGAAGTCTAACTTCCATTACAAATTAATAAGCTTACTATTACCACTATTAGAAGTCCTACTTCAAATTGAAATAGTAACTTTCTAATTCCTTCCTCTTAGAATTCAAGTAGGATTAGTATCTTTCTAATAATTTGGGCTAGCGTGGGGACCACTAGGGATTCCATAGAAAATTGGCTGCAACTGGGACACCGCGACCACCACATCTCATGTGTAAACTAGGCCCACAGTTAATTACAAATAACACTACTATATAAATGCAATTGCACTCCAGTCTTAGGAATAAATTACAAAGAAGACCCTAAACTTCCCGATTACCACAAGTAGGCCCCTCTATCAATATCCATGGATCAATTGGATTAAATTTGTCTCTTCCAATCTTATATCCACACCTTATTATCCTTGAACCCCAATTAATCACAGTGATCATCAACACCATCCAATTAACTCTTAATCGAGATGGGTGCGCACTTACTAATGACAAACCCATTAATTGGCACAAAGGGATAATGTAGATAGATTTCATCTTGACCATTGGATGTTTCCACTGTCCTACTACCACTTACCCAAGACACCGAGGTGTTGACCTACAGTTGGCCTCACTCATTGGTGACTCAAAACAAATGAATAGATGACAACTTGAGTTCATCAATGTCTCATGATTAAGAGTCTATTGCTAGGGATTTATGAGAGCAGACCTTAAACTTGAGACATTACTCCATAAGGTGCTTCTCATGGTCCTTCAATACATCCAATGTACCAGCACTATGATCCAGAATCTTACATTCTGATGATCGAGACAAATCACACTATCTTATAGTGATCAAAACACTGCAATCTTATTAGATGAGATGCCCAGTCTCATCACTGGTTGTGAAGATATTTAAGGATAAAATTTGTGACATATGTCTCCTGTGTATGGATCTCATCCATACACATATATCACATCTAATATACTAATGGGACCCGGTTCATCTTATGAACCATCATGTCATATATATTGATCATATGCATTAAGTAGTAAAACACCATTCATCTCATGAAAGGAAAAGCATGATTTTATTGATAAATAAAGAAATTAATCAATTTATTACATTAACTGATAGATTGAGTCCATACAATCTAACAATCCTGACTGGTGCAAGATATAAATTTATCCTTACCACATATCCTAAGATCTATACCAAATGGCTGAAAGATGACGAGATGGTTAAGATGACGAGATGGTTTTGTAATCCTTTAAGTCTGCATTTGAGACCCCAGTTCGGGCGTCAAACTCATTTAACAACTTCAAGCTCAATTATATATATATATATATATGAAGCAAACTAGTTTCAAATTGAAATCAGCTCCAATTGATTTTGACTCATCCAATCAATTTAATTTAGTTTGACCCCTCTTTATCCCCACATCATGTCTTCTTACCAGGGCTGGCAAATGGGTCGAGTCAGGCCAGAGGTAGAGCACCCAACCCGACCCATATATTTTTAAAGATCTGGTAAAAATTAATCATGGTATGTGAAGAGACTCGAACTCAAAACAATTTGAATTTCAAAGGGGCGACCCTACCACTACACCAAAGAGCATCTTTTTGTTAATAGTTATCAACAAAGGGTTAAAATTAACTAATGAGGGAGGCACACTAGCCCAACTTTGGAATATTGACAAGGAGTTGGACTTTATCTATGAGGTATTTATTAAAGTAACTATAATTTTATAATATTGACCCCTATAAATATTGTTGTTATTAATTTCATAGTTATGCATTGTACTTTAAGCATAGGTGATCAAACTTTTGAAATTACTATTTTATATGATTTCCTATATAGTCATTGATTTTCTATGATAACCATTTTACAGTAAAACTAAACCCAAATGAATATATAGTATATAGAATTGATCAACAAAAATAATAACCCAAGCTTGGTACCTCAGCACCCTAGCTCGGGATCTCAACACCCGAGCTAGGCACCTCAGCACCTGAGCTCGGTCCTGGCTTCAGCACTAGAGCTCGGTACCTCAGCACCTGAGCTCGGTACCTCGTCTCAGCTCCTCAGCTCGGTAACAGTACCAGGTCAGCTAGGCATCTCATCTCAGCAACAATGCCAGAGCGCGCCCATGTGAAGGCACGGCCATGTTGTAGAACTTTTTGACAGTTAAGCAGTTATTCTTATCCGACGGTCACATCCACAACTCTCAAGACGTTAGGGTAAGGTCCAATGGGACAATGCCTTCACCTTACCCCACTAAGGGAACATAATACTAACTGATGGGACTTCCGTCTCCACCTACCTCCACTCAAGATAAGGTTAGATGAGACTGCAATTAAAGAAGTATGGTCTGATGGGACTTCACATCCAAGAGTTAAACTCTCAGCCTATATAAAGAGCAAACCAGTTATGCTAAAGGAAAGGGTAAAAAGGAAAAAAAAAACGTATACAGAGATACTATTTTTCTCTTCTTCCTTCATCCTTCGTTGAGTTATTGAACTAACTTCGGCATCGGAGGGCCTTGCGCTGACAGCAGCCAGGGTCTTCTAAAAGCCGCCCGATGGGATCTCTGCCCCAAATTTGCACCAGGGTAAGGACATCCATTGGAACTTCCACCCCCAACTACCAGGGTAGGGCCCAGTAGGACCCTACCTCTAAAAAGCCAATTCTTGGCCTATATATATACGAGGAGCAAGTCCAGAGAAGGTAAGCTGATTCTCCCACACACAATCACGTATACTCATACATAAAACTCTTTTCTTCTCTATCATAAAACTCTTTTCTTCTCTATCATTTGTCTAGTGACCGCACTAACTAAGGCATCGGAGAGCCTTCGGCTAACAGTAGCCAGGGTCTCTGACCTTTGTTCCTTTTTCCCTTTCAGGTTCTCAGGCATCCGATCTTCCCATACAAACTTCATAGCGATTCCACAATCCATCATCTTAAGTCCGTACTATTTTAGGCACTTACACAGTTACTCTTGTAAAATTGATGACTTTGACAAATATGATAATGTATTTTGCATGTCTAACGCTTGTATATGTTATGTAAAACTCATTATCCTATCACATGAGTAAGAGGCAAACGACCCTTGATATTCAACTTGCCAACCTGGCCTGACGTGACCAAACCCGGCTAATTCTCCCATAGCCCATAAACTGACTTGGTCATTTTAGGATAGGTATTAATATTTGCAACCCATCAATAAATGAGCTAGGCTTAGATTTTGTCCATTTATCTTCTCCAAACATTCTATTCAGTGCACTTGTCACCTGCGGGGCCATCTGCCTTTTGAAATTCACGTTGCCTAAATATATCACTTCCAATAGCATTTGTTGATTTTCTTTCTAGTGACAGGTAGCAACTGATGGTAAAAGGAAACCCAACAAATAGTCCACAATCAACGTTGAAATAGGAAAACAATGGATGAAGGTGGCGATTTTCTCCCACAAAATCCTATGGGGAAGTCGTTGGGTGCCTTTAATTCAAGGGTTCCACTCTTATTGACGGTGAGAATTAAGCGTGCTTTTGGCATCATGCATTCAGATGTTTTTAAGATAAGGTTTCAGAAAACATATTTAGTATTTGTAAAACTGAAAATCACTATTTCCAATTTTGGTCTCACGGTAAAAAAAAAAGTCAGAACGATTTTTTTTTCTTTTTTTAAGAAACAGCCCCCCAGGCGCAGTTGTTTCATACTTATCTCTTGCTTTTTAAAGAATAATTTCAAATCCTCTTACTTATCCTAAAGGTAGGCCTCATGTTTATAATCTCAAATAAAGTGGCCCCACTTGGTAATTCCTAAAGGTAGGTCACATGGTCACAATCACAAAAGATGGGGTCCATATTATAATTCCTATAATGGTGGGACCACATTATAAATTCTATGGATGTGGACCCTATGTTTCAATTTCTAAAGGTGGGCATCACGTTGTAATTTCTAAAGGTGGGTCCATATTATAATTCCTATAATGGTTGAACCACATTATGAATCCTATGAATGTGGGTCCCATGTTCTAATTTCTAAAGGTGAGCATCATGTTAATTGTAATCGCTAAAGGTGAGTCTAATGTCCACAATCACAAAAGAGGTGGCCCCACTTTATAATTCTTAAAGGTGGATTGTAAGGACACAATCACAAAAGCTTGAGCAGCATTGTGATTTTAAAAGCAGGTCCCATGTTCACAAACAACAAAAGGATGGACCCACATTATAATTCCTACAAAGATGGGTCTATATTATAAATTTTATGAATGTGCCCCATGTTCTAATTTCTAAAGGTACTGGGCACCACATTGTAGTTTTTAAAGGTGCGTCATGTGTCCACAATCACAAAAATGTGGCTCCACTTTGTAATTCCTAAATGCGGATCACTTGTTCACGATCACAAAAGGTGGACCCACATTATAAATCTTATAAATATAGGCCACATATTCTAATTTCTAATGGTGTGTACCACATTCGAATTTCTAAAAGTGGATCCCTTATTTACGTTCACAAAAATGTGGCCCACATTATAATTTCTATTAAGGTGGGCTCAAATTACAAATCCTATGAATATGGGCCCCATGTTCTAATTTTTAAATTTGGGTATCACGTTGTAATTTTTACATGTGGGTTTCGTGTAGGATAATAATAGAGTGCTAAACAATAAAACGTGGGTCTCACAATGTCAATTTTATGATTCTTTTGCTTTTGTTCTTTGGAACAAAATCTTTATAATGTTACCAAACAAGTCCCGTACAATGTATTCTCAATAGAGTAATTTAATATATTGTTGCCAAACAAGTTCTGCAAAGTATTGTCTCGGCACAGCCCGATTTTAGCACAACTTGACCCAAACACAAAATTGAGAACAACATGAAAATAGTGCCAAACGAGCCCTAAAAATCTCGCATATTGTTAGTTGTAAAGGACATGTAGGAGAACGTCATGGGTGAAGAGTCTTTTAATGTGTTGTCCTCACCATTAGACCAGAGCTCATAATTCTATTTACATCATAATAGTCTTTCACTAGGTTCTACAATTAAAATGCAAGCAAACAATCTATTTTCTTTGTTGAGAGGCCCTTAACATTCTCACAACAATAGAAAGGATGATTAAATTGGTTGCCCTCTTTGAGGATAAACCATTATTTATATCGTAGTCCGGATCCCCTGTTTTGTAAAAAAAGGGATATACTGTTTCATCCAATCCAAAATTGTCAACTGGATAAAATCTCTTCCTTGATTTTTTTTTAATTCCAAAACAGCAATTGAGATGGTGCATTAGCTGGCATGAAATCTTACACAATTGGCGATTCTGGATTGGATGAAATAGTATCTCCCTCTTTCTACGAAATAGAGGATCCAGACTCTTTATATAGGTATATGAATGCCCAATTTAGGGCTACAAGAAAGTGAAATTACAATGAGAAGAATATTGAGAATCTCCTAAAATATCTACTAAGAGCTATACAATATTTCTTTTATCTAATAAAAGAGCTATACAATATTGAGAAATGCTCTTATGAGAGAAAATCGTTAAGGGTCTCCCCCTTATTCTCATATAGTAGTGTGAGCTAGAATTACTCCGATACTCCGATAGGAGCATTTCCCTGCCATATTTGCCTAAGAGTTATACACATTTTGACCTTTTGACTTAACCTTGTTGGGCTTCTATGATATATAGATGGGCTTGCCTTTATGAGCCTTGATGGGTCACTCAAACCTCAAACTAAACCACCACCACCAAAACACCCCAACCACAAAAAATAATAATAATAATAGAAAATAAAAAAAAAAAAATTCCTTGAAAATGTACATTTTTATTGTCCCTTTAAACACTATATTCTGAAAAGTCTTGTATCAATTTTAGGCTAGGTAAAGTCTCTTACATTTATAGGGTTGATGACTGATGAGACTGAAGGAGCCAGATGTCCTTTAAGTGGGGCCGACTGGGCTGGGCTAAGTGCATGGAATCGAGTTTGATGAGCGAGTCATGTGCAAAACATTCTTGTCATTGTCAACCAACAGGAACAGCTGCAAAATAACATCCTCCAACCGATTGATTAGATATGACCACGTCTAGGAGCCTAATAAGTAAGGGAATAATTATTCCCCACACTAGGCTCTGTAAAATATAGCAGATGTGCTTGCCATTTATCCATCCAGCCCTTTTGCTATCAACCCATGGCCCACCTGAAAGAATCTGTGACCCACCTATGATTAGTGGTGGTGGCCAATGCATTTAGGGATGGGTTTAATTGGACTAATGACTTAAATGAAAAAACATGTCTATTACCCAAGACCCTAGACCCCGATTATGTTCTGGATTGAAGATGCAATTAGGTTGGATTCATAGTGGATCCAGACCCAATTAATGGCTCATGTGCATGGATTCTGACTTGACAGGGATCTCGGTATACGATCCAGCCATGGTTTTAAAATCTCGGTCTCAGTCGCGGTATCAGCCGGGTCGAAAAAACGATATGATATCGGTATCGGTCGCGAATATCGGTCCGTCGCGGTGTGAATTTTTTTTTAATCCAAAAAAATTTGCAAAAATATCCAAAAAAATTCAGAATATTAGAAAATGCTGGAAAACAATATTCTTTTCCATTAGTAACAACAATAAATTAAATCTTGGTCACCTTAAGTTATGAGTCTTGTCTGTGTAGCAGTTCGTTGTCTTCTCCAGTATTTCATATAATGCAACCATTATTGATGCTCATGATCAATTTATTAGTGTAAAAATATAAGAAAATAAAGATAACATAATAATTATCTATGCATAATTAATAAGCTATTAGTATTTACTATTTAGTATCATAAATACTCCAACAATTTATTTTTTTAAGTAGAAGATTAAAAAATATCATTTTTCTACACCCAAAATCATGTTTATAAGTAGATCTAGCATGAAAGTGTGTAGATCTAAGTGAATAACACAACACAAACCCAAAAATGACATGCCAATGATCGTTTCATTCATTTTTATGCTTTATCTAAAAATAAAAAATAAAAAACACATAATAGTAAAAATAAGGGAGTTAATTTGATTTTCTCCTGTTAATTTGATTTTCTCTTACTAAATAAAATGATTTCTTCAAGAAATAGTGTTAGAAGTTGGAAATATATAAGAGAATGAGCTATGGAGACGTGGTTGCTCTAAGGAGATGAGGGAAGGGGAGAATAAAATAAAAAAATAGGAAAAAAATAACAAAAAATCAATGTTTTTAAACATTACTCCATCTCGGTCGATATTTTCAAAAAATCGGCCGAGATATCGGTAATATCGGTCGAGATATCGGTTAAACCGATATTTTGACCATATCGACTGAGATATCGGTTAAACCGATATTTTGACCATATCGGCTGATATTGGCCGATATTCTGCCTGACCGGATCGCTGCAAAATATCGTCGCGGTAGATATGAACCAGTATCGGCCGAGATTTTAAACCATGGATCTAGCCCTAACATAGATTGACTGGCTGGGATTTTTTTCATTAAAAAAACCTCCACTTTCTATTTGTTCAGTAAAAGGAGCAGTAAAGGTGAAGTAATAGTTGACCATGATATGATATTTTTTATTTCATTGTTGTTTGAATGAAAAAAGTAAAGTGATGATGTAATGTTTTTATTTCATTGTTGCTTTGATGGAAATAGTGGAGGGGAGAAATAAGTTTTGGATATGACAGCACTGGCCCTTTTATTCTTTTGGACTACTCCTTCTCTTTTTTTATTTTTCTTTTTTATACTGTAACCGAGTGTCATAACTTGGAGGGATAAACATTTTGAAAAAGTACATTTTTACTTTAAGCCATTCATTTTTAGTTTATTCATAATTTGACCTCCACTTCATTTTTCTCCACTCATGTAAACAAATAGGCCCGCACATCTAGATGCATGTCAATCAAGCCAAGCAAGGGATAAATAGGTTAGGATGTGGGGAGTTGGGGTGTAATTGATATGAATTCCGTTAAATTTGATTGCATGCCTTTTGGTTCTCAAACTAACTTTAATGCTATATAATGGATTGGAATGTTCACGGCTAGTCTTCTCCATGTAAACAAAAGAGAATGTTTCGGGGATTGCCGATTTACAATATGTCTTTGGTGATATATTATATCAAGAGGATTTAATGGGTAAAAGCCCCATAGGACCCCATTCCACTGATGAGGTCCTAGTAGCACTGTAGAGACGGGAGGGGTCCTCTTGGTGCATTTTTGTCCTTTTTCTTGTCATTTAGCGATATAATTGATATCGACCATTCTGTGGTGGTTGCTCTCGATTTACAAAATCCAAATAGAAAGTGGGTTTTTCTCTCTTGGTTGTTGGTGCTGCTCCAGAGCAGTGGATGGGGCCAGGGGAGGCAGGGAGAGGGAGGAAACGAAGGAATGGAGGTGGCGAGCATGGGTCTTCTTCGTCAGAGGAGGAGGGCGAAGAGGGGAGGGGAGACAAAGCCGAGATTATAAGTGGAGATGAGGAAGAGGGCTAGGTCTGGAGGTAGTGGGGGAGGGAGGGAGGGGATGGGGGTAAGGACCTACAGACCCAAGGGAGTGAGAGGAGGCGAGGGCAGAGGATCTGCAGGCAGACCTGCATATTCGTCTCCTTTTTTTTGGCGATATGGTTGATATTGACTATTTTGACGTGTTCAACAAATAAAATAGTTACATGTTGAAGAAAATTCGACTGACAGAATGGTCAACATTTGTCGACCATTCTATTGTGTTCAAAAAATCTGATTGACAGTTGCAAGGTGCAAAAAATCTAACTGACAGAATGGTCGATATCGACCATATCGCAAAGCGACAAAAAAAATTAAAAGGGCCACATGAGAACCCCTCCCATGTCCAACTTGATACGGGGTCCAGGTAGGACGTATGGGGTCCTACGGGGATTTTTCCCCTAAATTCCTCTTATATCACTTACATTCAGGTGCACGGGTATTCAAGAGTATGAAGCCAATTAGACCACTAAGTAGACCTTTGGGCTCATACTTAGACCTGCATATGAATTGAGCCTAAAAGAAGCTCCATAGTCAGTTTTTTTTTTTTTTTTTTTTTTAGTTAAGTCCTTGGTGTGATGAGCTTATTGAGGGTCGAGTAGCATTGCTTCAATGGAATATGGATGTAACTTGGGTTAGGCAAAAAATCCACATGGCTAGACCTAAAAGAAAGTGAAATTGGGTTGGGCTTGGGCGTTGACTTTGGAACCTGTAGGAAATTTGAGTTACATTTGGGTCAAGCCTACCCAACTTACATATAAACAAAGTGTATATGATAAATTTATAATCTTCTAGTGTTCTAAGATCTAGGTTTGTCCTCTTAGTTACTGAAAGCTTTACTAGTTGTATTTAACCCCGTATTCAAGGGTTCTCTGGCTGTGAGTCTGCATTATACAAATTTCTCTTGAATTTTAGTTTTCTATTTTTCTTAAAAATGTGTTTCAGAAAATAGCAAGGGGGATTATTGGATTTTTTTCCTTTTAAAAAGACCCTCATACCTTTTAAGATTTTAAAGTCCCACATAGGGATGGCAGGCATGGCCCGTCTGTCGTTCAGTGCCTAAGTCGTACTCGTGCTTTGTCGTGCCCTAGATGTTTGGCTATTTTGGCTTAAGAAATTATGGTCTTACACTAAAAAAAATTAAAACTTACGCACTAAAAAGAGTATGACACACATATTTAAGTGGTTCGGTCAAACTCGACCTACTACACAGAGAATAGAACTATTTAGATCTTTTCTACTTGAAGGTTTTTCAATAGGATTACCTTCAAAACCTTTACAATCTTTTTGGAGAATAAAAATACAAAAAACAAAAAAAAAATTATATTTACAAATTACAATGAAGAAAAGGAAAAAAATAGATTTGTAGTCTTCTAATTTATTCGGCTGGATCATAATCTTCAATTTCTATCAACTCATACTTTCTGTCAAGATTTATTTAACAAATCATACATAGAATTCCATCTATGTTCATCATCTAAATTTATTTTTTGGGTGATCCATTATTCCTCACGCATATTGTAGAATATAATTGTCTTCTTTGTGTGGAGCAAAATATAAATTTAGCAATACTTTTAGTTTTTCCTGTTACCGTTGAAATATGTTTCAAACTAACTTGGGCAATGAGATTTAAGATGTGACATACACATCTATTTTGGAAAATGGAACCCTCTATCAAATTTGCAAGTGGCATCTACAATCTCATTAGATCAATAGTTTCTTGATTATTTGTTGCATTATGTAAAGTTACAGTTATAACTTTATCCAAAATATTATATTTTTGGAGTTTTTCCAAAATAAGGGACCATATTCTATGGCTAGTGTGTGGCTATTAAAGTTTAGAAAAAGAAATAATTTATTTATTAATAACTCATTTTGCATCTATGTTATGGGCAATGATACAAAGATAACTATCATCACTTCTAGATTTCCACAAATCTGTAGCTATAACTATTCTACCAAGACTATTTGCAAAGAAATTTTTAATATTTTCCTTCTCACTTTACCAAAGCCTAATAGCATAATTTCTAGCAGTATTTCTAGAAATCTTTCTAAATTGTGGGTTGATCGACACTTATATGTGCAACATTTAACTGCAAGACTACGGTATATCGTCAAGTAGTAAATGACTAAATAGTCCAGATTATCGATCCCACAGAGAGAAGAAGGAACAAGCAATGAATCCAATTAAAAGAGAATTGAACTAAAATGTAGCTAATATAGATAATTGAAGTGAACAATTAAAACTATTAAACTATGTGTGAAAAAATAGAATTAAACTAATTAGAATGTGAAACAAAACTAAAATAGCAACTAAACTACTCTAACTAACAATCTAAAATATGAAATTAATAAGATCTAACAAACTACACTAAACTAGTGGATAAATAGTGGTGGAAATGGAAGCTTTACGAAGAAGATGTGGTGTGAAATGTATAGGATTTTAAAACAGGTTATGTGAAAAGTAGATCTAACAATCTAAAAGTGAAAATAACAAATCAAAGAAGGATTTAAATTAATAATAAATAAAAAAAGCGATTAGGCAATCCAAAATCCACTAAGCATGCAATTAATTCAAACAATGTATGTTTTAATTCAACTCCTAAATCTACAATTCAATTACCAATCTCTTGCCTAATTGGATTGGATGATATAGCAATAAACATCAAAGTAAAGAAAATCAAAAGCCAAGATCATGGATCATAACCCAACTACCATAACAATTAATCATCAAAATCAAACTACAAAAGATCAAACGATAAGGGCTCTAGAGCATGCTATGTTAGAGAATTTAATCCAACTACAAAGCATCAATTGAGATTATCCAAGCATCAAGTGTAGAGATACAGCATGAGAAATGAGAGAGATTAGCATAATTAGATCTAAAATCTACTAATCAATTAAGACACAAATAGGGAATTTAAACAAAAAAACATGCATGCAATTGAACTAATCACATTACTTAGCTTCAAAAGGAGAGCCTAATCCAAGAGCTTTAGCCACTAAGCATCAAGAAAAAGCTCTAAATCTTCATTAAAGATCTTCAATTACACACTCTCTCTATATTAGATACACTTAATCTCCTAATTATAATCTAAAAGTATAGAGAAGTTAAAATAAAATTGCTAAAAGAATAACTTGCCAAAAGATTTTTTTTCTCTCCACAAATACATTCCAATTTATAGAATGTTTCATACCAACCCAAGCTCTGACTAATACACCAACCAATCCTTTATGTTAGAAAATTACTTATTTTATCCTTAAAGTCTTCTCCTCTTATTTTGGAATTCTATAACTCTTCCTAAGATTTCTTCACCAAGATTTCTTCATGTAACTTCTTTATTGAAATCTCTTCTTGATGCCTTGGGACACTGGCTGGAAGGTTAGGGTAGTCGCAGGATCCACCCACACAAGAAAAATTACATAAAAATGTACTATAAATAATTGGATTTATGCATGATAATCCGATAATCCGTTAATGTGATAGAAGGATAAAATCTCCATGTAAAGTAAATGATATGCATATGAGATGTTGATAAAATTTGGACTAATGAGAGGTAAAATATGCAATATTTAACACTCATCACACCCCCAAACCTACATTTTGCCAGTTGCGAGCAAAAACTATAAAAAAAGACTAAACTATATGCAAAACAATATTGTAAAAATCCTAACTCACTTTCGTAGGAATCGCGACTGCACTTAGCTCGTGCAATAAGCCGTCAAACCCCTAGGTTTACCATAGAGGACGAGTTTTGTCTCGTGAGGGTTTTCAGCCAATAAATCCCACAAAATTTTTTTGGAAAGAAAATATTTTTGGTGTCCAACAGCCTTTAACAAGCTAATAAGAATGAATATTAAGTTAGGAATACTAAGCAACTATGTCAATCAATACCTAAGTCCCACTGTGTATGTGTGTGTATTTAGCCAATAATCATGCAATCTTCAGGTCCAAGCTCACACAACCTTAATCTCCTTTGGAATACATTTCGTCTCGACTATAGCCTTACAAGTCATACTCTCAACAATGGAAGCATACAGATTTTACTGACTACTCTCAATATATGAGTATGAACAAGGCTAAGGACTCGCATAATTGATGAAGAACGGAGCTTATATATAGAATGATTGATCTCAAATAATAAGATATAACCAATAGAAGGTGGAAATGCTCACTCAACTTCTCACTCATTCAACACCTAACCTTTCCTAGGATCCAATAGGTCTTTCATAGGTTGTAATGGGGTTAGGGTTAATAAGTAGGACACACTGGCATATTGGGTTGCCTCCCAACAAGCGTTAAGTTTAACGTCTTCAGCTAGACACAACTACCATGGTATGAGGCCAGTTTATCCAGGGTCCACAAGTAGGACCTCAACAACATTCGCCAGATCTACAAACTCAAGGTACTCTTTTAATCTCTACCCGTTCACTTGAAAGGTGACTGCACCGTGGGAATGGACTAAAGGTTCATGAGATGCTTTGGCACCTTCTTCCAGATGAATCTGGTGCATAACTATAGAGGGATTAATTCCGTTAATGTTCGAGATGATCCAACCTAGGGCACTCTGATGGTGTTTTAGCATATCCAGTAAATTCTTTTTTTGCTCTTCCTCAAGGTCTGAGGCAATCATTACCGATTTGCTAGCAGAGGGCCCCAAGTAGGCATACTTTAAATTCTTGGGTAATGGTTTTGATTCTAACATAGGTGGCTCAAAAATAATTGATTCTTTTTCAACCTTAGATTCAGAGGTGGAAGTAAAAATAGGCTCAACTTTCTATTTCCATCGGCTGGGCTGAATCCAATAATGCATTAACTTCGTATATGGATCCATTGATGTCTATGTCGGCATTGAAGTGGGCCAGACATTCCTCCAGTGGATCTGTGAAACATGACGATTGAACTGTTCGGTCAACTAATGTGTCAATCATGTTTACTTCCTCATCATCATCTAGGTCTGATGTCTAGAGTCCGTTACGAAAAACGTTTAATTCCAACTTCATGTTCCCGAAACCAAGTGTCGCAACCCCATTCCTGCATCTAGTCATTGCATCTAATGTTGAAAGGAACGGTCGACCAATAATGACAGGGATATGTTGGTGGGGGGCTGCCACTGGTTTGGCATCTAGAACCACAAAATCAACTGGAAAATAAAAGTTTTTAACTTTCACGATCACATCTTCAACCACATCTTTCGGATACTTGACCGACCTATCAACAAGAAAATGGTAATATCAGTCTTCTTCAGTCCTCCCAGACCCAACTGTGTGTATACAGAGTATGGCAGTAAATTCACTCTTGCTCCTAAGAAGTCTCCTATCTGAATGGTAATGGTAGGGCAGCCAGGGTCTCTGTATTTGGGTGCAATGGCCTGCTGGATCAACCCTGATGCTTGGGCTGCCATCAAAGCGGTTATAGGTACTGAGGTTTTCCACTTGACAGTGGTCAGGTCTTTTAAAAACTTGGAGTAGGAAGGAATTTTCTTTATGGCATCAAGGAGGGGTATCATTATCTGGACATTCTTAAAAACTTATAAGATTCCCTCAAAGTGATCCTTCTTCCTAGTCTCCTTCAATCGGTGTGGGAGTGGTGCTCTAGGTACCACTTCTAAAGATGATGGGTCAACTGCAATGGGCTTCTGAATCTACTCTTTTCGTTGCTCTCCTCTTAGTATGGATTCTTCTATCTCTTTCTTTTTTTCTCTTTCTGCATTCTCTTTCAAGTTTTTCTTCAAATCCTCTCCCTTGGGCTCGACAACTTTTCTCGAACTCTCTGGTTTTCCTAAAAAGTTCTTCTCTCTTTGATCCTCTTCAGGCATCTCAACTCTATTGTCAACAGTCTTTCCTGATCTCAGTGTATGGATTGCTTGCACATGCTCATTACTCTTTACTGAACACTGGCCTCTAGGCTGATTGGGTTGTCCTTTCGGATTAGGAATGGTTTGGCTCGGGAATTAACCATTTTCTCTCTCGGACAATTGTAAGGTAAGCTGGCCTAATTAGGCCTCAAGTTTTGTAATGGACTGGTTCTAGGCCTGGTTAGTCTGCTATTGGATTTGAATAAATTTGGTCAACATGCTCTCCATATGAGAGGATTGCCGAGGGGCTAGTGCTGATGTAGAGTAGTTAGGCATCTGATCTAGTACGAGTGTTCTACACCGGTTCTGTGGTTGGAACTGGTATTGTTGGTGAAATTGATTATGTTGTGTGGGCTGCTGAGGATGAGGAACCATGGGGTAATTAGTTTGAGCAGGTTACTGGTATTGCTGCCTCAAATACTACGACTAGAATCCGGGCTGACCTCCGTGGGACTAAATAGGTTCAGCTTGGCAACATGAAAATTTGGGGTCGAACCTATTGTCTGGGTGGTAGGTCTGACTAAAAGTGTTAACAGTTGGTTTCCGGAAGTTTCCGTAGGAATTCAGTGCATTGGCTTGCTCAGCCTTGACAAATGGCAGACTAGGGCAACTTCAACCTTGTGCTCACAATTATCTCATATCACACAAACATGATACGGTTTGCTCATACTTCTTAAGGTGGGCTCCTGTTGCTGAGGGGTGGGTTGGCGTGACATTACAGACATAGATCTGATCTTTTTGCTCAAATTTTCCACTCCCTGAGCTAAATTGGTTATCACATTTTTCAACTCAGGGTCCTGTTTGATGTTGTACATTCCAGGCTTTTAGATCCCTATCTCATCTCTCTCCACATCTTTCCTATTATTACTCCAATTTTGTGAATTTTCCACAAGCTTGACAAGGAATTCATATGCTTGATCGGTAGTTTGATTCATGAATTCTCCTTTGTGCATTAATTCAATCAAAATACAGTGGGAGTTCGTAAGACCTCTATAAAAGAAATGTATCAACTCTTATTTACCAATCCCGTGATGTGGTCATTTGATCAATAGGTTATGGAATCTCTCTCTGGTTTCAGAAAACTCTTCCTCAAGTCATCCCCTAAAGTTCTTGATGGCACTCCTAAACTGTTCAGTTTTGCTCACTGGGAAACATTTGGACATAAACTTTTTTGACAAGCTCATCCCAGGTGGTAATGGAGTTTGGAGTCAAGGAATTTAGCCAGGCAGCTGCATGATCTTCTAGTGAGAGAGGAAACTAACTAAGCTTCATGGCTTCACTATTCAAATTTTGATTCCTAAATGTGTGGCAGATGGTCAGGAATTTGTTCAAATGACTATGGGGCTGCTGACACTCGGATCCATGAAATTTTGGTAACATGTTGATCGTGGTGGGCCGGATCTCAAATTGGTCTGCATTATTCTCTAGGAAAACTATGCATCTATGTGAAGTGGATAAGAATGGTGCAAATTGTTCATTAAGGGTCCTTTGCTGAAGGTTTTGGGCAGCCATTGTGGGTGGGGCGGGTAAAGCAAGGTAATCAATCCTTATCCACACTCGCATACAACTACGATTAACCAAGCAATGCAATGGTCTGCTCAATGAAATGAATGCGACATAACAAAAAGTTCAAAAACTAAATGAAAAGCTAATCTAAACTATGGTTACCTAACAGAATTCTAACAGCTCCCAACTATGAAGAGGACACTCTGGCCTCTAAGCTGGACCTATGAAACGAAAATTCTGATCAATCAACCCCCCAGGTAGATGGTGGGATCACGACGCACTAGGCAAATGCTCCTCTTAACAACTAATTGCTCAAACAACAAAGTTGTCTCCCTATTTGGCAAGACGGTGGCCAAGGGACAAGGTTTGCTTAGGCACCAGAAAATCCGCCAAGGCACACAGTTGGCACAACCGCGGTGTTCTTCCCTAGTGAGCTCATAACCTAAGGTTACGTTTCTGCTAAATTTTATTATGGTTTATTGATTCTAAAATAAGTGAGAATTAAGATGAAATCCTAGGGGCAAGGAAACGGTGATGAAACCCGAATCCTTATCTTGTTGGGGTAATTTTCCCTTTACTAGTAGTGCACCAAATTACAAGTGTATTTGAAACAATTACGCCATAAAGCAAGGAACAGCCAACAAAGTAAACTCGCTTGCAAGGGATTAGTGGAGGTTAGGAAATACAAACCTCCTGATTTTATTTCGGGGAACAAATCGGTTGTTGTCGACTCACACCACGGACACCAATTTCCGTGTACGAATGTGAGAGGCCGCAACGGTATAGTCCAACCGTCCTCCTTCCCTACAAGCAATTTATTGCAATTCTACTACACAACTAACTACTTAACGAAAGTAAATGGGTCACGGGCCGACCCGCAACCAAAATTATTACAACGCCTTTAATGAATGATAACCTTCACAATCACTCAAATGATTATAACTTTGATAACAAATACCTAACACAACCAAGTAAGAAAGCAAGTAAATATCTAACCTAATCCTAAACTAGGAAGCAAGTAAAATCTTCACGTTCTTCAATACTCTTTTCCACTTTCCTTTGCTCCAAGCGAGGAATTCCTTACAAAACAAACACAAACAATGTGTAGAATTCGTAAGGAAAATAAAGGAAAGATAAAAGGTACACTAAGCTAAAAATGAGTTCAACTCAATAGAATTCAAAGCTTCCAATGCCCCTCCCAGGCAACGGCACCAACAACTTGATCGACACTTATATGTGCAACATTTAACCGCAAGACTATGGTGTCATCAAGTATTAAAGGACTAAAGAGTCCGGATTATCGATCCCACGGAGAGATGAAGGAACAAGCAATGAATCCAATTAAAGCAAAATTGAACTAAGATATAACTAATATAGATAATTGAAGTGAACAATTAAAACTACTAAACTATGTGTGAAAAAGGAAATTAAACTAATTGGAATGTGAAACAAAACTAAAATAACAACTAAACTACTCTAACTAACAATCTAAAATATGAAATTAATAAGATCTAACAAACTACACTAAACTAGCGGATGAATGGTGGTGGAAATGGAAGCTTTAAGATGAAGATGTTGTGTGAAATGTGTCGGATTTTAAAACAAGTTATGTGAAAAGTAGATCCAACAATCTAGAAGTGAAAATAATAAATCAAACAAGGATTTAAATTAATAATAAATAAAATAAGCAATTAGGAAATCCAAAATCCATTATGTAAATAATTCAAACAATGCATGTTTTAATTCAACTCCTAAATCTACAATTCAATTGCCAATCTCTTGCCTAATTGGATTGGACGATATAGCAATGAAGATCAAAGTAAAGAAAATCAAAAGCCAAGATCATAGATCATCACCCAACTACCCTAACAATTAATCATCAAAATCAAACTACAAAAGATCAAACAATAAGGGCTCTAGAGCATGCTATGTTAGAGAATTTATTCCAACTACAAAGCATCAATTGAGATTATCCAAACATCAAGTGTAGAGATACAGCATGAGAAATGAGAGAGATTAGCATAATTAGATCTAAAATCTACTAATCAATTAAGACACAAATAGGGAATTTAAACAAAAAAACATGCATGTAATTGAACTAATCACATTACTTAGCTTCAAAAGGAGAGTCTAATCCAAGAGCTTTAGCCACTAAACATCAAGAAAAAGCTCTAAATCTTCATTAATGATCTTCAATTACACTCTCTCTATATTAGATACACTTAATCTCCTAATTATAATCTAAAAGTATAGAGAAGTTAAAATAAAATTGCTAAAAGACTAACTTGCCAAAAGATTTTTTTTTCTCCACAAATACATTCCAATTTATAGAAACATTGAGGACATTTAATTGGCTCATTTCCTTTCACATAGATTGCTTCAATTTGATTGGTTGCAACTAGGGTTGTAAATGGGTCGGTTTCAGTCCGGGTCCATGGTGGACTCGGAACCAAAACCGTTAAGGAGTAGGTGGAACCAAATCCGGACCCGGAACCATTTTGGAACCGGTTTCTTGGCTCCGGAACTAGAACCAGAACCATATATGGACGGGTCTGGATCCTGGTCTGAGTCTAGGTAGAGAATGATATTAAAAAAATATGATTTTTATGAGAGATTTTAGAAAATTGAGGTAATATGTCAGGTCTTGGGTCCACGGATCCGAACCAAGGTGGAACCGGACCCAAACCCATTTACTTATTGGGGCCTAAATAAGGATCCAGACCCAGTTTTAACGGGTCGGAACCTTCAGGTAATCAAAGGAACAAGGACCCATTTACATTCCTATTTACAACTTGAAGGCTTTTAATTGGCTTATTTGCTTTCACATAAATTGCTTCAATTTGATTTGGAGGCTTTTCATTAGCTCCTTTTGCTTTCACATGGATTGCTTCAATTTGAAACTTTCCTTCCAAAAGCTAAAAGTTATGTGGTTGGAGGCTTTTAATTGGCTCATATCCTTTCACATGGATTTGATTGGTGGAAATGTTAGAGTTGGATGAAATATTTTCTATGTAAACAAATTATGCAATTGTTGGGGTTTACAACTTGATGGCTTTTGATTGGCTCATTTGCTTTCACATAGATTGCTTCAATTTGATTTGGAGGCTTTTCATTAGTTCCTTTTGCTTTCACATGGATTGCTTTAATTTGAAACTGTCCTTCCAAAAGCTAAAAGTAATGTGGTCGGAGGCTTTTGATTGGCTCATATCCTTTCACATGGATTTGATTGATGGAGATTAGGCCTGTCAATGGGATGGGATGAAACGGGTAAAAAGCCCGGTCCAGCCCTTCCCAAGCCCTAAAATACAGGGCTTTTAAAAGAAATTTGAGCCCAGTGGACTGGGTTTGGACAATACATTTTAAAGCCCGGCCAAAATGGGACTGAGACTGGACAGAGGATGACCAGCCCGTTTAGGCCCGGCCAATCCCAAGCTCTAAGATACAGGGCTTTTTAAAAAAATTTGAGCCCAGTGGGCTGGGTTTGGACAATACATTTCTGTTCATTTCTTTTTTAAAATACTTGACCCATATAGGAAAATAGGATACTCATTCTCATTCATTTTATTGATTTTTTTATCTTCTACTTTCACCGTCCAAAAAAAAAAAAGAAGTTTTTAACTGATCCTACATTACTTTAACTTGACTCATATATGATACTCATTCATTTCTTGACCCATATAGCCTATAGGATACTCATTCATTTCTATTGATTTTATGATTTCTACTGTCACCGGCAAAAAAAAAAAAAACAAAAAAAAGTTTTTAACTCCGCCATGTTGCTTGTTGCATTGCATTGCCGGTCCCAAGCCCGAAAAAAAGGAGGAGGGTTTAAAGTCCGGTTCACACCGGGTGTCTGGTGACAGCAGGAATAATTAGAGAATGTTTTGCTTCTGTCTAAGATCGGGCTAAGCTCAGGCCCGGCCCTGTCCCAGCCCGGGCCCGTACGGGATGAGATTTGATGTAGGCCCGTTCAATTTAGGGCCGGGATTGGACAACACCTGGCTAGCCTGTCCTATTTTCGGGACGGGATTGGACAACCTAAGTCCAAGCCCTGCCCGTCCCATTGACAGGCCTAATGGAGATGTTAGAGTTTGATGAAATATTTTCTATGTAAAAATATTTGCAATTGTTGGGGTTTGAAGTTTGAACCCATAACTTATTTCATACCAACCCAAGCTCTAACCAATACACCAATTAATCCTTTATGTTAGAAAATTACTTCTTTTATCCTTAAAGTCTTCTCCTCTTATTTTGGAATTCTTTAACTCTTCCTAAGATTTCTTCAACAAGATTTCTTCATGTAACTTCTTTATTTCTTCTTTGTTTGTCTGACTTGATAATGAATTTGTAGTGCAATTCTCCTAACAAATGAGATTTTCTTTTACTTAAAACTTTTCATACCCTTTTAAACAGTGTGAGAGGCACTGATAAAGATGAACATGGAAGAAGAAAAGAAATAGTACCATACCTAATATTTCCCCCCAGCACATTTAGTGTCATGCCCCCATTTAGTAAAACAGGGATTATGCGTGAGATTAGATGCTAATTAAAAATTTTCACACTAACTATTACATCCCGACCGAAATTAATCTTTTTTAGCCTTAATTAAATATGCTTTACTTAATTTCATTATGCATAGATACTGAATAAGCTATTTTAATGTGAATTAGTTTTATTTTAGACTTTTGGGCTAGACCCTAGGTCATGGGTAGGTAATTTGAACCCGATTTGACTTGGTTACGTAGAGCCAGGGACTTTTTCATAATTTTAGATTTTTCAATTTTGCATCAAATGCATTTCATATTAGCATCATTGTCAAACCCCAACCCAGGATTAACCCAATAGTGTTTGCTTAGTGTGTGCTTAGTCGTGATTGGGTTTAGTTATCGTGGGTTAGAATGTGATTAGTTTTAGTCATGGTTTTAGCTTTGGGGAGTTCGAGAACGTTTAGTGTTAACTAGGCTCACTCAGGAAGGCCTGGGTGTACGTGCAAGCGTGGGAAGATTGTGTTTGGTTGTGTGTTAATCGTGATTTTTATCTCATTTGATTGGTTTTATGATATGTGCAACTTTTCGTGTTTAGCCCATTT
>QPKB01000009.1:17541756-17555423 GCA_003546025.1 Camphora micrantha | reverse complement strand
AGACCCTTAACGATTTTCTCTCATAAGAGCATTCTCAAATATTGTATAGTCTTTTATTAGATAAAAGAAATATGTAATAGCTCTTAGTAGATATTTTAGGAGATTCTCAATATTCTTCTCATTGTAATTTCACTTTCTTGTAGCCTAAATTGGCATTCATATACTCTATATAAAGAGTCTGGATCCTCTATTTTCGTAGAAGAGGGAGATACTTATTTCATCCAATCCAGAATCGCCAATTGTGTAAGAATTTCATGCCAGCTAATGCACCATCTCAATTGCTGTGTTTGGATTTAAAAAAATCAAGGAAGAGATTTTATCCAGTGAACAATTTTGGATTGGATGAAACAGTATATCATCCTTTTTTTACAAAACACAGGGATCGGACTACGATATAAATAATGGTTTACCTTCAAAGAGGGCAACCAATTTAATCATCCTTTCTATTGTTGTGAGAATGTTAAGGGCCTCTCAACAAAGAAAATAGATTGTTTGCTTGCATTTTAAATTGTAGAACCTAGTGAAAGACTATTATGATGTAAATAGAATTATGAGCTCTGGTCTAATGGTGAGGACACACATTAAAAGACTCTTCACCGATGACGTTCTTCTACATGTCTTACAACTAACAATATGCGAGATTTTTAGGGCTCGTTTGGCACTATTTTCATGTTGTTCTCAATTTTGTGTTTGGGTCAAGTTGTGCTAAAATCGGGCTGTGCCGAGACAATACTTTGCAGAACTTGTTTGGCAAACAATATATTAAATTACTCTATTGAGAATACATTGTACGGGGACTTGTTTTGGTAACATTATAAAAGATTTTGTTCCAAGAACAAAAGCAAAAGAATCATAAAAATTGACATTGTGAGACCCACGTTTTATTGTTTAACACTCTATTATTATCCTACACGAACCCACATGTAAAAAATTACAACGTGATAAACCAATTAATTTAAAAATTAAGTATCATGGGGCCCTATATTCATAGGATTTGTAATTTGAGCCCACCTTAATAGAAATTATAATGTGGGCCACATTTTTGTGAACGTAAATAAGGGATCCACTTTTAGAAATTCGAAATGTGGTACACAACACCATTAGAAATTAGAATAATGTGGCCTATATTTATAAGATTTATAATGTGGGTCCACCTTTTGTGATCGTGAACAAGTGATCCGCATTTAGGAATTACAAAGTGGAGCCACATTTTTGTGATTGTGGACACATGACGCACCTTTAAAAACTACAATGTGGTGCCCAGTACCTTTAGAAATTAGAACATGGGGCACATTCATAAAATTTATAATATAGACCCATCTTTGTAGGAATTATAATGTGGGTCCATCCTTTTGTTGTTTGTGAACATGGGACCTGCTTTAAAATCACAATGCTGCTCAAGCTTTTGTGATTGTGTCCTTACAATCCACCTTTAAGAATTATAAAGTGGGGCCACCTCTTTTGTGATTGTGGACATTAGACTCACCTTTAGCGATTACAATTAACATGATGCTCACACCTTTAGAATTAGAACATGGACCCACATTCATAGGATTCATAATGTGGTTTCAACCATTATAGGAATTATAATATGGACCCACCTTTAGAAATTACAACGTATGCCACCTTTAGAAATTGAAACATAGGGTCCACATCCATAGAATTTATAATGTGGTCCACCATTATAGGAATTATAATATGGACCCCATCTTTTGTGATTGTGACCAATGTGACCTACCTTTAGGAATTACCAAGTGGGGCCACTTATTTGAGATTATAAACATGAGGCCTGCCTTTAGGATAAAGTAAGAGGATTTGAAATTATTCTTTAAAAGCAAGAGATAAGTAATGAAACAACTGCGCCTGGGGGGCTGTTTCTTAAAAAGAAAAAAAAAATCGTTCTGACTTTTTTTTTTACCGTGAGACCCAAAATTGGAAATAGTGATTTTCAGTTTTACAAATACTAAATATGTTTTCTGAAACCTTATCTTAAAAACATCTGAATGCATGATGCCAAAGCCACGCTTAATTCTCTCACCGTCAATAAGAGTGGAACCCTTGAATTAAAGGCACCCAACGACTTCCCCATAGGATTTTGTGGGAGAAAATCGCCACCTTCATCCATTGTTTTTCCTATTTCAACGTTGATTGTGGACTATTTGTTGGGTTTCCTTTTACCATCAGTTGCTACCTGTCACTAGAAAGAAAATCAACAAATGCTATTGGAAGTGATATATTTAGGCAACGTGAATTTCAAAAGGCAGATGGCCCGCAGGTGACAAGTGCACTGAAAGAGAATGTTTGGAGAAGATTAAATGGACAAAATCTAAGCCTAGCCATTTATTGATGGGTTGCAAATATTAATACCTATCCTAAAATGACCAAGTCAGTTTATGGGCTATGGGAGAATTAGCCGGGTTTGGTCACGTCAGGCCAGGTTGGCAAGTTGAATACAAGGTCGTTTGCCTCTTACTCATGTGATAGGATAATGAGTTTTACATAACATATACAAGCGTTAGACATGCAAATACATTATCATATTTGTCAAAGTCATCAATTTTACAAGAGTAAACTGTGTAAGTGCCTAAAATAGTACGGACTTAAGATGATGGATTGTGGAATCGCTATGAAGTTTGTATGGGAAGATCGGATGCCTGAGAACCTGAAAGGGAAAAAGGAACAAAAGGTCAGAGACCCTGGCTACTGTTAGCCGAAGGCTCTCCGATGCCTTAGTTAGTGCGGTCACTAGACAAATATGACAGAGAAAAGAGTTTTATGATAGAGAAGAAAAGAGTTTTTATGTATGAGTATACGTGATTGTGTGTGGGAGAATCAGCTTACCTTCTCTGGACTTGCTCCTCGTATATATATAGGCCAAGAATTGGCTTTTTAGAGGTAGGGTCCTACTGGGCCCTACCCTGGTAGTTGGGGGTGGAAGTTCCAATGGATGTCCTTACCCTGGTGCAAATTTGGGGCAGAGATCCCATCGGGCGGCTTTTAGAAGACCCTGGCTGCTGTCAGCGCAAGGCCCTCCGATGCCGAAGTTAGTTCAATAACTCAACGAAGGATGAAGGAAGAAGAGAAAAATAGTATCTCTGTATACGTTTTTTTTTTTCCTTTTTACCCTTTCCTTTAGCATAACTGGTTTGCTCTTTATATAGGCTGAGAGTTTAAACTCTTGGATGTGAAGTCCCATCAGACCATACTTCTTTAAATTGCAGTCTCATCTAACCTTATCTTGAGTGGAGGTAGGTGGAGACGGAAGTCCCATCAGTTAGTATTATGTTCCCTTAGTGGGGTAAGGTGAAGGCATTGTCCCATTGGACCTTACCCTAACGTCTTGAGAGTTGTGGATGTGACCGTCGGATAAGAATAACTGCTTAACTGTCAAAAAGTTCTACAACATGGCCGTGCCTTCACATGGGCGCGCTCTGGCATTGTTGCTGAGATGAGATGCCTAGCTGACCTGGTACTGTTACCGAGCTGAGGAGCTGAGACGAGGTACCGAGCTCAGGTGCTGAGGTACCGAGCTCTAGTGCTGAAGCCAGGACAGAGCTCAGGTGCTGAGGTGCCTAGCTCGGGTGTTGAGATCCCGAGCTAGGGTGCTGAGGTACCAAGCTTGGGTTATTATTTTTGTTGATCAATTCTATATACTATATATTCATTTGGGTTTAGTTTTACTGTAAAATGGTTATCATAGAAAATCAATGACTATATAGGAAATCATATAAAATAGTAATTTCAAAAGTTTGATCACCTATGCTTAAAGTACAATGCATAACTATGAAATTAATAACAACAATATTTATAGGGGTCAATATTATATAAAATTATAGTTACTTTAATAAATACCTCATAGATAAAGTCCAACTCCTTGTCAATATTCCAAAGTTGGGCTAGTGTGCCTCCCTCATTAGTTAATTTTAACCCTTTGTTGATAACTATTAACAAAAAGATGCTCTTTGGTGTAGTGGTAGGGTCGCCCCTTTGAAATTCAAATTGTTTTGAGTTCGAGTCTCTTCACATACCATGATTAATTTTTACCAGATTTTAAAAATATATGGGTCGGGTTGGGTGCTCTACCTCTGGCCTGACTCGACCCATTTGCCAGCCCTGGTAAGAAGACATGATGTGGGGATAAAGAGGGGTCAAACTAAATTAAATTGATTGGATGAGTCAAAATCAATTGGAGCTGATTTCAATTTGAAACTAGTTTGCTTCATATATATATATATATATATAATTGAGCTTGAAGTTGTTAAATGAGTTTGACGCCCGAACTGGGGTCTCAAATGCAGACTTAAAGGATTACAAAACCATCTCGTCATCTTAACCATCTCGTCATCTTTCAGCCATTTGGTATAGATCTTAGGATATGTGGTAAGGATAAATTTATATCTTGCACCAGTCAGGATTGTTAGATTGTATGGACTCAATCTATCAGTTAATGTAATAAAATTGATTAATTTCTTTATTTATCAATAAAATCATGCTTTTCCTTTCATGAGATGAAATGGTGTTTTTACTACTTAATGCATATGATCAATATATATGACATGATGGTTCATAAGATGAACCGGGTCCCATTAGTATATTAGATGTGATATATGTGTATGGATGAGATCCATACACAGGAGACATATGTCACAAATTTTATCCTTAAATATCTTCACAACCAGTGATGAGACTGGGCATCTCATCTAATAAGATTGCAGTGTTTTGATCACTATAAGATAGTGTGATTTGTCTCGATCATCAGAATGTAAGATTCTGGATCACAGTGCTGGTACATTGGATGTATTGAAGGACCATGAGAAGCACCTTACGGAGTAATGTCTCAAGTTTAAGGTCTGCTCTCATAAATCCCTAGCAATAGACTCTTAATCATGAGACATTGATGAACTCAAGTTGTCATCTATTCATTTGTTTTGAGTCACCATGAGTGAGGCCCAACTGTAGGTCAACACCTCGGTGTCTTGGGTAAGTGGTAGTAGGACAGTGGAAACATCCAATGGTCAAGATGAAAATCTACATTATCCCTTTGTGCCAATTAATGGGTTTGTCATTAGTAAGTGCGCACCCATCTCGATAAGAGTTAATTGGATGGTGTTGATGATCACTATGATTAATTGGGGTTCAAGGATAATAAGGTGTGGATATTAAGATTTGGAAGAGACAAATTTTAATCCAATTGATCCATGGATATTGATAGAGGGCCACTTGTGGTAATCGGGAAGTTTAGGGTCTTCTTTGTAATTTATTCCTAAGACTGGAGTGCAATTGCATTTATATAGTAGTGTTATTTGTAATTAACTGTGGGCCTAGTTTACACATGAGATGTGGTGGTCGCGGTGTCCCAGTTGCAGCAAATTTCTATGGAATCCCTAGTGGTCCCCACGCTAGCTCCAATTATTAGAAAGATACTAATCCTACTTGAATTCTAAGAGGAAGGAATTAGAAAGTTACTATTTCAATTTGAAGTAGGACTTCTAATAGTGGTAATAGTAAGCTTATTAATTTGTAATGGAAGTTAGACTTCTATTTCGAATAAGAAAAAAAGGAGGTTTGCCAAGCTATAAAAGGGGTTCAAAGGGGCTGGGACATCCAGAATTGGAGAGCACGCCCAGCCCCCTTTTGTGCAAGTGTTGCACAAGTCCTCTCTTCTCTTCTAATTCCTTGGAGTTTCTAGTTGGGTTTTCTCTTGAAGTTTCCACCAATCTTCTTGAGAAAAGAGATCTGATAGTAGGCCATAGCGTGAAAGAACAACAAGGTCTTGGAGATCCCAAATTACTTCAAGAAGAGTTCTTGATCAACTTAATTGTCTTCTTCTCCATTAGAGCACTACCGGGCTCCAAAGGTATAATCCGCTTCTCTACTTGTTGTGGATTATTTTGTTGCATAGTGCCGCTGGTTTTCTATCTTTTAGATATGTTATATTGCTGTACATGATTGATGAGATGGAGGGATTGCATCCTGGATGTGGTTTATGGCATTATGGTACTTGATTCCTGAGTCAAGTGGGTCCAAAAAGTTTTGAAAACCTATCCACGAGGCTCACCTACTTCCAACAGGTACAATATCCACTTTCATTCCACGTAGTTGGATCCTACCAACTTGTTTTGGTTCATGATGGTCACTAGGAGATTCAAGGTACATAGATGAATTCATGGTTCACGAAGGTCACTAGGAGATTGAAGGAAATGAATTCATCATTGAAAATACTATTGCACACAACCATGACATGCAATTAATAATTTAAATGACAAAAGGGTTTAGCATTGTACCAAGTTTCTTATTGAATCCTCTAACCGCTAAAATTCGAAATGCATCGAATTTACCAATCCCATAGGACATGCCTCCTTGGGGAGTGCAAATGCCCCTCAGATTGGTGTAGATCATATCAGTATAATATATGTCTATGACTAGCAATCCATGATCCTCTATCACTCATTATCATCTAGGTATCTCATACCAAATAATGTGCGACTCCCGATTAAACTTTAGTTTCGAGCGACCACGATTTAGCACTTAATTAAGTCGCGTGTTAGCTCTAAGTGAGGCTAGTGGATTTTGTTTAAGTTTGGGATTAGAGTAGCTTTTTATATAGCTTTGGGGAGTTTAGAAAACCCTTTTGATTTAATGAGACTCTTGGCGGTCTCTTTGTGTCTTTTTGCGTAAGCATTGGGGTGGAGGGGGGGGGTGGGGGGGGGGGTGTTATCCATGATTTCAAAAAGCTTGTGTTTTAACTTCAATTGATTGCTCTCGTTAGCCTCTACAACTTTTGTGTTTACTTTGTCCTCGTTGAGACCCCAAAACTTGACTTTTCCAACTTCAAGGGCAAAATAGTCTTTTGTACACAAAATCTGGACACAAATTTTTCGATATCTCCAAAACCCTTGAAAATATGTACATTTCAGAAACTAGATTTTATGGATAACATTTATCCGCTTCTTCTTCGTATCATTCGAGGGAACCGAAAATCTATGTTTCAAGCTCCGACAAGCATTGTAAGTTGTGGGACCCACCTTCACTTTCTATATAAGGGGAGCTCATCTTCACTTTCCCCTTTCTTGCTCAAGCTTGTCGGATGTGATTTCGACCGACCACCTCCCCCCCCGCAAAGAAGACATGGCTTCGGGAAATCTCCATTCATCTATCTATATGCTATTTAAATTTTACACATCGAAAATGAGGATTCCAACTACCCTCAAAATCAATGGATCACAATCGCTAGCTATGGTAACGGCCGTAACACCATTCTTCGATGAAAAGCTATGGAGATAGATTTTTGTCCGTCACACATTTTGGCAGTAAACACCATCGCTAGCTATGGTAACGGCCGTAACACCATTTTTTTACTCTTGATTTCTGTGTTTTTTTGTGTGCGATACACGAGTGATAAAAGTGAAAGGCCGATGGGCTGTTAATTGATTGGGAGGTGGCCGATGGCCAATGTTTTGTTTTAAGGTGGCCGATGGGCTGTGATTGTTTAAAAGTGTGTGCGAAATCACTCACTCATCTCGTCATTCTCATTTATTCAATTTTAGAAAATCAGTCCTTTATTCCCTTTTATCATAAGTTCGATTAAATATTTGGCATCTGAGGTGGAGGAAAAAATAAAGTAAAATCTTTTTTTGGGTTTATTTTGTTGGTTTTATAGGTTTTATGGATTTTGGATATTGGGGCTAAAAGGTGTTAGATTGTATGGACTCAATCCATCAGTAGATGTAATAAATTGATTCTTTATTCATCAATAAAATTATACTTTCCTTTCATGAGATGAATGGTGTTTTATTACTTAATGCACATGACCATTAAATATGACATGATGGTTCATGAGATGAACCGGGTGCCACTAGTATATTAGATGTGATATATGATAAGTCGACAAAATTGTAGTCTTCATCATCATTTTATGTTACTTTGTGGACTAAATTAGGGTAATGTCCACTCAATTTCATAAAATCCATGCATTTGAGCATTAAAGTTGGAATTTTAGTCAAAATCATCAATCTTGCATGAATTTTATGAAATCATTGGTTTACATCATCTTAGTGTCACACCAATTAGCTTTTGATTCTTGCATCATCAATTAGTTCATGGAAAATCACCCAGTGGTGCATTCATGTGCTTGATCTCATTTGGGTCCCATGCATGACATTTATGAATTTTATGGCAGAATTAATCTTTTTATTCTTGTATGGGAATCTTTCAATTTTTGGGATCCACTTGAAGAGAGAAATTAGAAAAAAAAAAAAAGGGAAGTGCCCAAGCACTTTGGAAGTCTAACCAAAGGGTTCCCCACGATGCATGGATATTCCATACTTTATAGACTCTCTTTTGTGCACAACTTTTTCATTTTCTCATCCTCATCAACAAGCAATCTTGGGAGATATTTTTTGGAATTATACAAGGAAGGTGTGTGCAACAAGGACATCTAAATTAAGAAAGAGAATCATCTCAAAGCCAAGAGTATTTCCAAAAGAAAAATTAGCTTGGGGAACAAGAAAGAATCCCTAAAAATAAGGGAAAAAGAGACCTAAAAGGGTGGTACTTCTTTACTAAAATGGGCTTTTGTAAGAGAGCATAAAAGGAGACATGATGGAGACCCATAGGACCACATTCTCACATGTCAAAATTCCACCCATCTTTTTCTTTATTGATTCCTCTCCTAGCCACACCTTCTCCTCCTTACCTCTTTTATCCATTATTTTATTTTGGTAGCCCTTGGGCCCATGTCCAAGGATTTATTTTGGAGGAGAATATTTATAAAGGAGAAGTTGTAAAATGAAGTTCTCAATGAAAATCATATCTTTTGCAATGGAGGTGTAAAATTTTGGATCGGAGCACAAAGTGAAGTTAAGTAATTTTTATTTTCGTTCTATGTCTTTAATTTAATTTTTATGTCCCTATGATGCATGTTAATAGAATAATAGATCTGCCTTCGCGCCGCAGGCAAACCTCCACTTTATATTTTTAATAAAATCTTTTGATCAGTTAATCTTCTTTTGATAAAACATACTTAGGTTTTTATTCTTTTGATATTTTATGCTTAATTTGTTAACTGACGCTAAAAGTAATTTATATTTTTATGAGGTGATGGAGATCTTGGGTTCTTTTGCTTAAGAATTGAATTTAAAAAAATATATATCTTACGGATCAGAAACATTGAGTTGTTTCTGATCTGAGTTATTTGCAAGACAAAAGACTAAATTAAAGTATATGGATTGAGAATTGAAATTAATCAATGGAATCTTTGTCGCTCTGATCTACCTTTATCATTATTGTTATCCGTTCATCTTGCATAGTAGCTTTATCTCTCATTCAAATCTTGATTTATTTTTTTTATTTTCATTATAAAAAAATTCAGATTTTAATAAAAAAAATATTTCAGTAGTAGTTTTCCATGTGGGATTCGACCTGTACTTGCCACTGTCTCAAAAAGACAACTGTGCACTTGTAGTATTAAATGATTGGACTTAAATTCACATCAATAAATGTGTATGGATGAGATCCATATACGGGAG
The DNA here is from genome assembly GCA_003546025.1 of Camphora micrantha. NCBI lineage: Eukaryota > Viridiplantae > Streptophyta > Magnoliopsida > Laurales > Lauraceae > Camphora > Camphora micrantha. Next base: position 17,545,896 of record QPKB01000009.1, on the reverse strand, counting down.
ACATGTGTCACAAATCTTATACTTAAATATCTTCACAACAGTGATGAGACTAAGCATCTCATCTGATAAATGTTGCAGCACTTTGATCTCTACGAGATAGTGTGATTTGTCTCAATCATCGGAATGTAAGATTCTGGATCATGGTGTTGGTACATTGGATGTATTGAAGGACTATAAGAAGCACCTTATGTAATACTATCTCGATTTTAAGGTCTGCTCTCATAATTCCCTAGCATATGCTCTCAATCTTGAGACATTGATGAACTCAAGTTTCTATCTATTCATATATTTTGAGTCACCATGAGTGAGGCCAACTGTAGGTTAACACTAGGTGTCTTGGGTATGTGGTAGTAGGACTGTGGGAAATTGAATGGTCAAGATAGAATCTATCTATATTATCCCCTTATGCCAATTAATGGATATGTCATTAGTAAGTGCGCATCATCTCGATTAAGAGTTAATTGGATGGTACTGATGATCACTGTGATTAATTGGGGGCTCAGGATAATAAGATGTGGATCTAAGATTGGAAAGGACATATTTGATTTAATTGACCCATGGATATTGATAGAGGGCTACTTGTGGTAATTAGGAAGTTTAGAGTCTTCTTTGTAATTTATTCCGAAGACTGGAGTGCAATTGCATTTATACAGTAGTGTTATTTTGCAATTAACTGTGGCCTGATTGCATATGAGATGTAGGGTCGCAGTGTCCCAGTTGAAGCAGCTTTCCATGGAATCCTAGTGGTCCCGCGCTAGCCAAAGTTATTAGAAAGATACTAATCCTACTTGACTTTAAAAGGAAGGAATTAGAAAGTTACTATTTCTATTTGAAGTAGAACTTCTAATAGTGGTAATAGTAAATTACTAATTATTGTGGAAGTGAGACTTTATAGTAATTAGAAAGGAGAAGTTACTAATTCTTAATAGGAGTTAGACTTCTACTTCAATTAGTAAGAGGAGGTTGCTTTGTGCTATTAAATAGAGAAGAGAGACCCTTTGGACGTCCACTCTCTGGATCCAGCCCAATGCAAGTTGTTGCATGCACTTTCTCTCTTCTCTCTTTTCTAGTTCTCTTCTAGTTCCTTAGAGCTTCTAGTTGGGTTTTCTCTCTTGGAGTTTCCACAATCTTTTTGAGAAAAGATCCACTACCCAAATGTGACGTAACTCCGATGTCAAGCACAATGTCTACAGGACATAGCCGACAAGACAACCTGCAACTCATGGCTCCACAGCCAACAACTCTCAGCTCGGGGCGGGGAAACTGAACCTGAGTACCAAAATAGTGGGTCAAACACGACGGTTTGGCAAACGGGTGAAAAGACATAACAATAAGGAAAATACCTTAAACATTTAAACCTGTCAAAACAATAGTTTCATAAAACGAGATCATTTATTCAAATACGTATGCAATATAAAACATGTACGGTATCCAAGGAAACGGGAAACGAGCAAGATGGCAACCACAAAGCTAAGTCCTCTATCACCGAAGTGACATGAGCATATCGGGATGTTGTCTCAGTCACCGAAGTGAGGAGATGCAACATAAGTAACATATACATAATATAATACGGGACATGACCACGGTAGCGAACCGGGCATCGGGGACCACAGTAGCAATCTGCGGCATCGGGACAAGACCACGGTAATAACCGGGTAGCGGGATCCAAACTGCAGCTGGCGGGACGGGAAGGGTCTCCAAGTCGGTGGATCAAACCGGCAAGGAAAGCCAAGCTTAGTGGTGCCGACTCATAGGTCAAATCATGTAAAACGAGACATGTACAAATCATATGTAATGCACTTAAATAAACGGGCGGGACGGGGTGCTCAAAAGCACTAATTTCATTTCATTCGGGCATGTATAAACGGGCTAGCAAAAATGCTAAAATACTTTCAATACTTTCGGGAATGCTAAATCAATATTCGAGAAATTCGGGCTATTATCGGGATTCAAGACAAATCATAATTCGAGAAATTCGGGCTATTATCGGGATTCAAGACAAATCATAATTCGAGAAATTCGGGATTATCGGGATTCAATATAAATCAAGTGAATAAGGACCCCGTATGTCGATTGTAATGATACTTGGTACTCCTTGAGTTTGAGACATTCCGGGCTCTTTATGCACCTTAGGTATTCAAACCTAATCGAATTTTAAATAAACAAAACATAATAGAGAGGGGATCCTAAGCTCAACGTTAATCTAGTAGTACCTTACAACCTACTCAGTCATCGAAAGGAAAAACGGATTCGCGATACCCAAACAAACCAATTTCGCGTTTAGATAAAAGAAAGGATATCCCGTCGTTCCGTACCGTTCAAGATTGAATTAGATTAAGTACCGATACAACCGGATTAAATGAGGAAATGTCGGTTCAACCATCCTCAAAGGAAGTCAAACGGGTCCACAAAAGGGTCACTAGTTCCATTTAAAGTCCATCTAATCATAGGGAAAAAGTCCATTAAAGTCCATCTAATCATAGGGCAAAAGTCCCTTTAAAGTCCATCTAACAAGGGCAAAAGTCCTTTAAAGTCCATCTAACAAGGGAAAAATACTTTGCAGCAGGTTTTCCAGTTGGGCCGGTCGACCTGGCCCATGGCCGGTCGACCGCGTACACAGGGGCTCGGTCGACCGGCCATGGGCCAGGTCGACCGGGAGTTGTAAATTAAATGGGTGAATAGTCTTTTGGTCAGGCTCCAGAGCCTGACCTCTGTGTCGCCGGTCGACCGCGCCCTTGGCCGGTCGACCGCGTGCACTGCGGAACAGAGAATCCCGCAGTGCAGCAGGTCTTCACTGGGGGCCTGTTCCAGTGTCCCGGTCGACCGCCCCTTGGCCGGTCGACCGCGTACACTGCGTAACAGAACCCAGGTTCTGTTACAGCAGTGCAGTGGCCTTTTCCATTTCTTCCATTCCTTTCTACATTCTTTCAAACATGTTTAGCAATCTAATACATGGATAAAACAAGCTATCAAGACTCTCAAATGTGCATTTATTTCAAGTTCTAAACAAGCCATTAATATCACAAAATACTTGATGAAATCATAATGCATTTTATCAAATCTCATTCAAATGTAAAAGTATCAAATCATCCACTTGCCTTGGGTCTTTAATCAATGAAAAACCAGCTCTAATCACACTTGCAAGCCAAGACAAAATCTCTACAAAAACCCCCAAAACAAACCCTAAAATGGGTCAAAACAAGCAATAAGAAGAGAGAGCTTCTAATAATGAAAATGAGCTTCTCAAGGACCAAAGAAACATGAATCTAGAAGATTAGGAGAGATCTTACCAATAGGTTCTCCAAATGAGCAAAGCAAGCAAAAGAAGGATCTTGTGGAGATGGGATTTCTTCAAAAATGGTACAATAGGAAGCCTTGAAGTGGAAGAAGATGATGATCTTTAGATGTTGGTGCAAGATTGGTTGATGCTTGAAGCAAGAGAAGAAGAAAAAGTGCAAAAACCCTAGGCTCAGTTGTGCTGGAAAATGGAGAGGAAAGAAGAGATGGGTTCTCTTATAGTCAAAATGGGCTCCACCACTTAAGAACTTTGAAAGGCTGAAATAGTGGTTTTCGGGCTTCGGATGAAATCGACGAAGAAGGAAGAAATGATCGTCGAAATATCTAGTTTCCAAAAAGTATATGTTTCACGGGTTTCGGGAATAACAATAATCCGGTACAGATTTAGTGTGAAAAGACTGTTTTGCCCTTGAAGCTAGAAAAGTCAAGTTTCGGGGTTCGGGACGGGAACGGGATCAACATGAAAGTTGAAGGTATTAACAAAACAAGTAAATCGGGATAAAATACAAATCGAGAAAACCAAGATAAAACCTCAAGTACACGAAAAGCCATAAACAGGGAACCCCCAAAGGGCCCCACACTAAAACCAAGACACTCAAAATATCCCAAAGCTATAACAAAGCTATTTTAATCCCAATTAAACCAAAAACCACGAAACACACTTAGAGCTAAACACAGCTCAAAAACACTAATCTGGGCCTCTCGGGTCGGGGTCTCACATCCTCCCCCCTTAGAACATTTGGTCCTCCAAATGAACTAAACAACTCCAAAAACAAGTGGGGATATAATCCCGCACTTCGAAAACAAAACCTCAAACTGCTGCTCCCATCGGTCATCTCGAAA
>QPKB01000009.1:17521236-17540756 GCA_003546025.1 Camphora micrantha | reverse complement strand
CAAGATTGGAGACGTGCTTATAGGCTTGCGTTACCGCCGGAACTCTCCGAGGTACACAACGTATTTCATGTTTCCATGCTCAAGAAGTATGTAAATAGTCCTTCTCACATTTTGCAGCACGAGCCTTTGGAGATTAGAGAGGATGCTTCTTATGTGGAAAGACCGATCAAGATCATTGATACCAAGGAGCAAGAGCTGAGAAATCGGACAATTCATTGGGTCAAGGTACTTTGGGAAAATCATGAACCAGAAGAAGCCACATGGGAACTGAGAGATCAAGTTCAGAGGAAATACCCACACTTGTTACCTGAGGTAAAAATTTGATTTATTTGGTGGACCAAATATCCTAAGGGGTGGAGGATGTCAAACCCCAACCCAGGATTAACCCAATAGTGTTTGCTTAGTGTGTGCTTAGTCGTGATTGGGTTTAGTTATCGTGGGTTAGAATGTGATTAGTTTTAGTCATGGTTTTAGCTTTGGGGAGTTCGAGAACGTTTAGTGTTAACTAGGCTCACTCAGGAAGGCCTGGGTGTACGTGCAAGCGTGGGAAGATTGTGTTTGGTTGTGTGTTAATCGTGATTTTTATCTCATTTGATTGGTTTTATGATTATGTGCAACTTTCGTGTTTAGCCCATTTGTGTTTGAAGCCCAGAAACTCAAGTTTTGGCCAAAAGGGTAAAATAGCCTTTTCACACTCAAATCTGGACACGATTTTCGAGATCCCAAAACCATGTCAAAAATATACTTTTTGGAAACTAGATATTTCAATGATCGTTTTATCCTTCTTCGTCAACTTCATTTGAGGCCCACAAGACCATGTTTTGACTCATGCAAGATTGGCACTAAAGGGGACCCACTTGTCTAGCACTTAAGTCCTTTTTCCCTCTTTCTCTCCTCATTCTACAAAATCCTGCAACTTTTCTTAACCTAGGGCTGAAAACCCTCTTTTTCCCCTCTTCTTCTCTTCATGAATGCAAGAGCTATAAGTCTCCAAATGAAATTCTAAAACCACCATCTTCTTCCTCTCAAGACAAGCTGTCCATCTATACCATTTTATTGAAGTTTCCTTGTGAGAAAGATCTCAATTTTCTTCCTCATTTCTTGTTTGGGCACCTCTAGGTAAGAGCTTCAACCCATCTCTTTAATGGAGTTTCTTCTATTCCTAAAGATCATGTTTTTCTAACTTGTAGCACCTATTTCGAAATGGGTTGCTTGGTTGTGTTTTTGTGTGAGTTTTTGAATGGATTTCATGGGTCTTTTGTAGTTCTTGGCTTGGACTTTTGATTAGGAGTGCTTGAAGAAGAATCTTGTTTTCATTGACTAAGGCAAGTAATCTATTTAGGTTGTTTATGCATGTGGATCTATGGGTTTGTTATTTGGTTTTAATGTTTTGTTTTACTAGGGTTTCAAGTTATGATCTTATTTTTGAGAATGCAAGCATGCCTAATAGCTTTCCAAACTTTCAGATTTCATATCTTTTAATCAAGTCTTGCTTTTGTTGAAGTTTGGATTTGTTTTGATAAGAAAGGTTTTCAAGGGTTTTGAAATGGGTTGCTAGGTTAATGACTTTGTTAAGTATGAAATGAATGCCCCAATGTGAGCCTTGATAGCATGTATATTCATGGTTTTAATTTGGTAATTAGGTTGGGAAGATTGTAGAAAAGAAACGAAAGAAAGGAATGAAACATGGACCAGTGCATTGCAGAAATCAGAACTCCGCAGTTCACGCGGTCGACCGGCCAAGGGGTGCGGTCGACCGGGGACACAGGATTTGGTCCCAATTGGATGACCTGCTGCAGTGCGGGATTTCCTGTTCCTGCAGTTCACGCGGTCGACCGGCCAGGGGCGCGGTCGACCGGCGACACAGGGTCAGGTTCTCTGGAACCTGACCAAAACACTGTTCAATGAATTAAATTTACAACTTTGAGTCGACCGGGACTTGGCCGGTCGACCGGGCTCACAGTGTACGCGGTCGACCGGCCAAGGGCCAGGTCGACCGGGCACACTGAAATTTCCCTGTTTAAGCAGATTTTGCCCCATTTGCTTTTTCTTTTAAATTTGAAAACTAGGCTATATTAAGGACTTTAAATAGACATTGTGTGAATGGAACTCTATGCTATGCACTAACTTCGGGGACACCAATCCTTGTATTTTAAACATAGAGTTCCAATCAACCAATGGTCAATGAATAGCCTAAGTATGTACTTGATAAAATTATCGTGTTTTGAGCGTTGATTTAAGACCGCAAGTTACATCGTGTACTCGTTTTGAAATCAAGTTTGCAAGCTCGTTCTAAGATGTGTTTCAAGTATTAAATGGGGATCACTTCTATAAGTTGTGAGCATATATATTATGCATTTTGCTAGTCGTGCCTCGTCTTGTCGTGACAAGTGATTTCCCCTTTTATTTTCGATATGTTTGAATCGTGTTTAGCGTGTTTTGTGCATTCATGAACTCAAGTGAACACCACAGAGCTTGGACTGCCCTTTCAGTCTGATCCACTGTCTGGGGGTCCTTAAACATGTGAACTAACTGCAGATTAGTAGTGTATTTATTACACATCGTGCGTGTCCGGTTCCGCGGCCAGAAATCCCGTATTTGTGGGAATCGTGTCGTGCTATATTATGTATATTCGTGCTTGCCGTGCGTGCTTACTCTTTTCATTATAAATGATAGAGAAAGGATGGGCTCTTCGTGGATTTACGATTCATGATATATATGTTATGCATTCATGTTAGTTTGTCTTTGATTTAGAAAAGTGTTTCGTAAGTATTGTTTTACGTTCAGTAAAGTATTTCCTTATGTTCTCGATTAAACCTTGTTTTACATGCTTTCACTTAAAGTGGTTTCTTGCCAAACCGTCGTGTTTGATGCTTGTATGTTGGTGACCAGGTGCAGGAGGCTACCCCCTTGAGGAGGAGTGCCAAGAGGAGGCTGTTGGGCCTACCTTAGCACGTGAGTGGCAACCCGACGACGTCATGTAGACGTTTGGATGAGTCATGAGTCTCGATGGATCACTCCTTTGGGTTTTTAAATATACTTTTGAAATTGTATTGGCCTTTGTTGGCCTCTTATTTTGGGAAGTGTAATAACTTAATATACTTTGTTAACTTTACAACTTGAAGTATTATGGGAATGCCTCGTTATGTTTTCATTATGATATTTAGTCTTGATGACATTATGTTTATATTCTGTCATGACTTGTTAAGATGTGATTTGCCACGCGCTTCCGCATACTTGATCATGTGAGTTGGTTGTTCCATGTGTGTTTGTTTGGAACCCTCACCGCGGGAACCTGTGGGAGGTTTAATCATCTTTCAAATAATCTCACTATCATCATCATCTGCCGCGGCCTCCTCGGTTTGGGGTCGCGACAATCATCATGTGTATCTCGATAAGTACGTCAATTTTCATATTGGACACTCTCTCATTAGAACTCAAATTTATTAAGTGGATCATCAATTGACCTTAAAAGAAAATACTAGAAAAGAGACGGGCCTTCTTATAAACCTGAAAACATCCACTAAAAACAGGCCTTCTCCCATTTCAACTGATCCTTTCATTATCTAAAGGATACCTTCGATTGCCTCCCATTCTTCCCTCCATTCTTACTCTCTTTCTCTTTAAATCATCAAGAAGGAATTTTGCATGTACATTGGGGGAGAAGATCTTGAGTCTTCCTCTCTACCTTTCCTTAAGCTTGGATTGACAGAACTCATCCCTACAACCTTCTCTTGACTGCAACAGGTGAGAGTCCTCAAACCCATTTCAGACACATGCATACATTCTCATGAATCATTTCACTTGAAGCATTTATTAGGGCCGGAAATTGAGGGTTTTTCTTTTACATTTGACCCAAGTTAGTGGAAGTGGGTTGTAAAGCTTTATTTGAGGCAAGTATAAGCTACAATTATAATGCATGTTGTGGTTTTGTTTGATTTCAACATTCAGATTCATTTCCAGCCTCTTGTATGTGGTTTCTAGTTATTTGGAAATGGGTTATCGTTTGATAATCTAATAAAGAATCTGAAATTTGTATTTGAGTTGGAAGGGTGATACAGAAGTTAGAGAAGCAATGTAGGCTTCAAAATCTTATGCATGTTTAGAAACAAAAGTGTGAATGGAGAAGAGCAGGTTCAGAATTCCGGAACTGGGATTCTGGACTATGTGCTCGAGTGGGCATGCCCAAAAATACATTATGCGCGAGCAGAGTCACTCTCTAGAATAAATCCACGTGGGCCAATAGGATCCTGCTCGAGCAGGCACCCTCTCTGGATAAAATCCGCTCGAGCGAACTTGGACCTGATTAGTTTTCTTTGTGTTGTTTTGATCAATTAAAGGTGAGACAGAGCCATTCTTAGATAATGATAAACCTCCATCATCATCCCTGAGGATGATTATGGAATACACACTAAAGTAATAGATTATTAAGATCCCAAGAGACATTTATGGCCTTAGAGTGGAACCTTAAATCCCTTATACATTACTAATGGAAATAAAAAATTCCATGAATGTTCTTTGAGGCTAAGAACAGTCATGGATTCTATTCATTATTCTAGCATCATTCCATGGGTGTAGTTTAGGAATTCAGTGTACTTGCTTATACAATGTGGCACCAAATGAAGATAGTAGTACGTTGACTTTTCCTAAATTTACATCGGATTGGACGATGAGGGACGGTGGATAGATAGAGTATGGTTGGCTAGTAATTCTCCTTGATTCCTTTTAATCTAATGATTTTCATATTTGGATAGAGTTCATCATTGACTTCAAATTCCGATTAAATTAATTAATTGCATAATTAGTATTATTTTCCAATTTGATGAATCATCCCAAATTCGCTATACAATTGTTTCAATATTCGGTTGAGAATTGGATTGAGTAATTATCTATGTAGATGAGATTACTATTCGATTCATTTGTAAACAAGTAAATGTGAAACTCAATCAAATTCGATTATTATTCGATTCGATTGAGTCGATACTACTTAGCTTCGACCGTGTGATACCCGGCGGGCTTAAACTCAGTTTAGTTATTCGAAACTACTGCAGTAAGTTGTTTGGAGAACCGAAACTCCAGAACCGGGAAGCCAGGAGAACCTTTGGTGGGGTCACCAGTGACATCCCAACTACATTCGCTCTCTATCGAAGAAAATGAGTAGCCATCTAGTATGTTATTCGCCATTTGACTCGTAAAGCATGATTTACTCATTATTGTACAATCGCCTAGTTCGATCTAATATTGACCTCTCTTTTTATCACTTGTCTTTAATTCGATTTTTGTTACAACATGCGTTAAATTATTACTGCCCATACTTGCTAAATCGTCGTACTCATGATACTATCTTTTGGTGTCACAGACCCAGGAGAGAGAGGAGGAGACCGAGGAGGTTCCTCCAGGACTAGAGAGGAATGGGTAGCTGAGGGCCCTATATAGTCCCTTCCATCGAAGAGCGATACTTGTGACACTTTTGGGTGGTATTTTATAGTTTGTGTAGATGAAGTGTAGTTGTTGGGATTACTCTTTTGTGGATATACTTGATACTTAGGGTTATACTTATGTTTAGTGATGTGGGGTATGTTTTATAATCCCTGCTTTTGTAGTGTTAATGTAAACCCATTTTATATAAATAAGAAATGTAAATTGGATTGATCATAAAATGGAACCAACTTTGAGTATATTTGAGATGCTTCAGCTATTAATTGTGATCGACATGTATTAGTGAGCGAGCCTCACAGGTGGAAAGATGAATTTTATCCTTCCTGATTTTGTAATTGACCCGAGACATGTATGATTTTATGGGAATATGCATCACAGCTCGGGGGTTGCCCTTGGCTAGGTAATCTCAGGACTGGGATGACACACTAACCAAGGACACGTGGCCCCCAATTATGTCCCATAAGGATCGAAGTTCATAGTGAGGTACAAATATTTCTTCGATTTCTACAAGATACAGCAGAAGCTTCATATGTAACAAATGGTTTTGACAAAGAACATTTAAGAGCAAAGCATGATTAACATTACTAAAGTTGAAGTTTAACAGATAACAACGAATATTTTATACACAAATGGCCACATCTAAAACTTGGGCCAACAAAAGAACCAAAAGAGCAAAAAGGAGAACTATCCAGATGTAAACGGGATGGCTCTCGTGTGTGGGGTCTGAACGGCTAGACTATGTCGTTGGCACACCATTCATGGAGGTCATCAGGCTGATCTGCTTGAACTTCCATTGTCTTTTCCTCCTTGGGATCGATGGGCTTGGTACCTATGCACCAAGAGTAGCGTCATCAAACCACACGGTCGGCAGGCAAATATATATATAAAACAACAATAGATAAGCAATAGTAGACAGAATTACGAATGACATAATTATCAAAGTAGCATTGCATATCAAATCATAGTAAAAGACCTAACAGATACATCTTAACAAAATAGGCGGTCTATATAAGATAATCACCATGGGATAGAATCGATGCCCTCCCGACTTGTACCGAGTTATGTTAGAGTAGACGCATGGGAGAATAGTCTAGCCGAGAGGAGATACTAGGGAACAATCAAACAAACATCGAATCCCTATCATTGGTATCCGATGGTCTACACCCATCCAAAAATACCGCGATCTACAGTCGTCCAAAAAAGGTCCTATCATAGTGGTATCCAAGCTGCATCGGACGTTACAACTGAGTGATGCCTAACACGAGAGTCCTGAGCAATATCAGTGAGGGGCTAGGTTTTTCTTGTGTAAACAAGATTCGTCTAAACAAAAGAGAGACTACTCCGCATCAAAATCATATCGGACAAACAGACAAATCATCAAATACGCAAAAGTAATCATCTTCAAAGCCTTTACAGTCAAAGCCACATAGCCTCAACACTTCGGTCAAATCCCAACAAATAAACGGAATATAAAATGGATCCTAGAAAATCATCCTGGTGCATAATACAATGATGGGTATCCATATGCTCCATTCTATCTAAGACCAAGTAGTTCATAACCTGAAATTGCCTGGAATAACCGTGGGGAAATGTCGGCTCAAAACATTCCTCACACAAAGTCCCAAAGTGAGGCATTAAAGGGTCCCAAGGGTCCCACCTAAGTCAACAAAATGCTAAGAAACCCAGATTCCTAACGGTTAGCTCATGAACCATAGGAAAAAAAGTAGAAAATAGAAACACAGTGGCTCTGGTATCCTAGGCTTCACAAAAGCCAAATGCCAAATTTACGGTTAGTGTAAGCCACTTACGGCTAACCGTAACCCTACAGAACTCAAAACGTCCGAGCTCTGTTTGGTTCAGAAAGAGGGGGATTTTCTCCTCTCATCATCCACACCTGCAAACGATAGAAAAATCAATGAGTAACATATCAAAAGCCATTCAACATGTATCTACTTGCCTTAGATGAGAGAGCTCCAACAACAAGGAGAAATTGGGAAAAAAAAACCCAATGTTGAGCTCAAATGTGGAAAAAGACTCCAAAACCCAAAATCCATCCTACAAAATGAATGCAAGGGGAGGGATGAGCTGTGCCTAACCATTTCTAAGTTAAGAGAAGAGAAAAACTTGGCTCTAAAAGGCTTGGGAGCTTACCAAGAGGTGCACAATGGATTGGATACTTGGAAGAAGGGTTACCTAGAGTCGTGGAGGCTTGAGGAAGGTGATGGGAGTGGTCATCCGGCGTGGTGGAGCTCTAATCGACAACAACAGTGAGGAGGCAGTGAGGGAAGAAGAAGGGAATGAGAGACAAAGAGAGAATAGAGAATGAGAGGAAGAAATGAATTGGGTGCGCATCGTGGGTTCTAATAGGGTTGATTTTTTACCAAATTACAGTTTAGACCAAGTCCACTAAGGATTGCTAAATGGAGGTCTTTGACGTGTTGGATCGCAACACGACAGAAGGTAAAAGTCCGTGAGATGATGAGACCTTCCTGATATACCCAAACTCACGAAAACTCAGAATCTCGGAAAAACCCCTGAAAACTTTCCAAAAATTGCAAACCACCCTCTACTATACCCAAACGAACTCGGAACCGCGCGAAACTTCGCACGCGCGACTCACACGCCAAACCCTACTTGCTTAGACTCTAAACATGCTTAATTAGCTAAAATATAATTAATTATAACTAATATGACATTAGGGGTCGGGATCTTACATTTAGCACACTCATTTAAGTAGGGATATCCCCACCCAATATAGTCAAAACACTCAGTTAGGTGGGTGTTTTAATTCTATGAGTAGGGATATCAATGGGATATCCCCACTCACTAAAAAAGTTTAAAAAAGAACAAAAAGTGGTATCCTCTCTCATGTATAAATCAACAACTATATCACCGCTCAAAGAAAACGTGAAAAAAGGACAAAAAAGTAGCAGCGGGAGGACCCATATGATCTATGTTAAAATTTGAAGGCCTTTTTGGTCTTCAACAAGTCTAAAGGAATTTTTTTGGTAATTTCTTATAGATAATATAAATATTGAAGACTGAAATCAAAAGAAAGGAGGAGGAGATCAAAGGGATGAAACGGACCAATACTGTTGGTACCCTCCCAGACCTTTGTTAAACCAATTCAAAATGAATTGCATTTTGGCCAGTATCTAATATTTAGGTCGCATTTATTTAGGTTTTACAGGTTTTGGCTTCAAATTTGGGTTTTATTGCATATAGGGGCGATAATTGCACTCCTATTATGGACTCATCAAATTTAATGTGTCTAAATTATTATATTGCATTCAATTTTGATAAAATCTTAGTTTGTTTTGAGAGTGTCAATGAAGCCCATATTATTGAGGGTTAGTCTAAAATTTTGCTTGTCAAGGATAGCAATAAGTCGGATTTAGTATCATTCGGGCTAGATCAAAACCTGCACTAACTCACATTTGCCCCTAGTATAAAAAGTTAAAATTATATACGTTCCAAACATTTGAACTTATAATCCCTCACTTTTTTAAGTCTATGAAAATCTACTCTACCCAGTACACCACCTAAAATTTTTGTATAAAATTTATAAAAAAGTTTAAAAGTAGTTATAAATGAGGCGGAGGCCGACTTGGACACAAGGGAGATGAAAATCTATGTCACCACTGCTATGGGAAAAAATGCATCAAGGTTCCCATATAGGATCTAAGTGCCATCACCACATGAAAATATTTGCACTCGGCGAGCGCAATGTGGATGGTGAGGAGCACTTATAATCTAGTCCTGGTCTTGTAAAGAAATTTGATGAACTAAATTTTAAGAGCTTTTTTTAAAAGTCAACCACTGAAATCACTTTTTACAAAGCCCAAACAACCCCTGAGCACTTATATTTTATTTAGGTTTTTTTTTTTCATTTCTTTTTTTCTTAGTTTGGAAGTTAATCTTTTAGTTTTTTTTATTTGTAGGTGTGTAGATTAGCATTTTACATGAGAAAATATCAAATGAATTTAAACAGTTGGCTCGTTAGTCAAGTACGCTCTAGGAAATCCATATCTGTGAGCACATTAAGATTGGATTGTTGGTAGTGGTCGAATCATGTAGTTGGATCCAAATTTAAATGATAAAACATAGAGTCATCTTTTTAGTATTTTGACATTATTTATTTTGCAATTCCATTTGGATTAAGTGAGATCAAATTACCTAAGAATGTTCTAAATTTATCTGATCCGTAATCAATGTTACAAAGTGTAAAAAATCAATTGATTATCTAGTGCTATTATATGTAGTTACAATCTATCAACGAAAATGCAAACACAAGTCCAATGATAATGTACGTATTGTGTGCAAACTGTAAAAGGGATAATTAGTCAAAAGTCCATTAGCATAGTCTTGTAAGGCCTCCAGTCCAACAACTTTTTCTCTAAGGCCTATAGTCCATACAGCTGGACATATTTTGGTAAGAGGTCCCTAGATTCGTCACATCAGACATTTTCATGATTGATTTTCCCTTTTAATTGTTTAGGCATAAAATTTTGAATTTAGAATTTTCAAATCTTCCATTATCCCTCATTACTAGGTCAAGGTAAAACCCCTCTCTACTCTTCGGTTAAGATCGAACCCAATCCAAAAGAACCGAAGGAAAAGGTGGGCCTCCACTGTTCGCCCTGGTTGTCATCGGACAAGATCGGATCGGTTTGATCTTGAGCGAAGAGCGAAGAGAGGTTTTTTGTCCGATTTGCAGGAGCAGAATGGAATCAGAGAAGAAGACTACTGGAGATAGGAGAAGAGATGATCCGGATTTGATCTGTGGCAAATAGAGGCTCCATTGTTACTAGTTTTGCAGAACGGAGAGTTTTGTTCTAGGTTTCATTTTATGCAGCGAAATAGAGAATTGCAAGTGAATCTGTTATCTTCTCCGTTCTCTAGGATCTTACTACATACAGCAGAGAAACGATCACCAAGTGGGCCACATAAATTACAAATATGTGATTTGGAATCCTGGTTGCAAAGAATAAAAAGAGAAACGATCACCAAGTGGACTTCGATTTGCAGTACCGGAGGAGAAGAAGAGGACCGAGAAGGGGAAGAATGATTCGCCGTTGCCGCACACAGGTTTGCCGGTCGCCGCTGTAACCTGCGTGGCCAAGAAGAAGAAGCCAAAAGGATCTGAACTCTGTTTGAGGCTCGGTCGGCCATCGCTTACAAAGGAAAAAGAGGAGGAACTACCATCACCAGTTCCTATCGCTACTTGCCTTCACCGCTCTCGGAGAAGACGGAGGAATCTGGCCCATGCAATTATCTAAGTTTTTATGAAATTTATCTGAGTTTTTGTCAAATTTATCGAAGTTTTTTTTTAATCTATTTGAGTTCTTGATAAATTTAACTGACTCTTTGGAAAATTCATTTGAGTTTTTGACAAATCTATCTAAGATTTTGGCAAATTTATGTGAGTTTTTGGCAAATATATCTGAGTTTCTAACAAATTTATCTCCATTTTGAAAATTTTAACTGAGTTTTTGAGAAAATCTTTGTGTTCTTAGAAAAATTTTCTGAGTTCTTTTTATAAATTTATCTGAGTTTTTAAAAAGTTTATCTGAGCTTTTGAAATTTATTTTCATTTTTTGTAATAAATTTAACTGAGCTTTGGCAAAAATACTTGAATGTTTGGCAAATTTTTCTGAAATTTGAAAAATTGGTTTATCTTAGTTTTGGAAAATGTATTTGCGTTTTCTGAAATTTATTTGCTATGGAGAAATTTATTTGGCAAAAGTTTTGGAAAATTTATTTTTTTTAAAAAAAAGATTGTGGATCTAAGGCCAAAAAGTGAAATGTTTAGGGACCTTTCGTCGAATGCCCCACTATTAAACATCCATTGAGAAATATTCTCCTTTGAATATCATGGACAATGAAAATATACAACGAAAAATGGCCTTTTCCATCAAAAGTGATTGGAGAGTTGTAAGACCCCGACCCGAGTGATCTCGATTAGTGCTTAGTTAGTTGCGTGTTAGTCTTGATTTGTCTTGTGGAGTTTGGTTTAGTGGTTTAGAATAGCTTTGAAATAGCCTTGGGGATTTTGAGTACTTTGGTATTAGTGGGGCCCTTTGGGGGTTCCTTGTTTATGGCTTTTTGTGTACTTGAGGTTTTATATTGGTTTTCTTGATTTGTATTTTATCCTGTTTTGTTTATCTCGTTATTACTTTCAACTTTCATGTTGATCCCGTTCCCGTTCGAAACCCCGAAACTTGACTTTTCTAGCTTCAAGGGCAAAACAGTACTTTTACACTAAATCTGTACCAAATTAGTGTTAATCCCGAAACCCGCGAAACATAAACTTTTTAGAAACTAGATATTTCGACGATCATTTCTTCCTTCTTCGTCGATTTCATCCGAAGCCCCGAAAACCACTATTTCAGCCCAACTAGGTTACTTGATGGTGGAGCCCACTTGTGTAGCTTATAAAAGGGAACTCATCTCCTTCATTCTCTCTTTTCCAGCAACTTTTACTTGAGCCTAGGGTTTCCCTTTCTCTCCTTGCTTCTCCATCATCAAGCATCACCAAACTTGCACCATCATCTTAAAAGATTTCATTTTCTTCTTCTCCATTGCAAGGGCTCTCCATTGACACTATTTTTGAAGGAATCCCATCTCTCCAAGATCTTCTTCTAGCTTGCTTTACTCATTTGGGGAACCTATTGGTAAGATCTCTTCCTAATCTTCTAAATTAGTGTTCTTCTAGCCTTAGAGAAGCTACATTCTCATTATTGTAAGCTTTCTCTTCTCCTTCATTGTTTTGACCCATTTTAGGGTTTGTTTTAGGGGTTTTTGGTAGAGCTTGTATCCTTGTCTTGCAAGAGTGCTAAGAGCTTGTTTTTCATTGATTGAAGACTTAAGGCAAGTGGATGTTTTGACATTTTTACATTTGAATGAGTTTGGATGAAATGCATTTATGTTTTTACCTAATGTTTTGAGGTATTAATGACTTGTTAGATTTGAAATAAATGCATATTTGTGAGTCTTGAAAGCTTGTTTTATCCATGTTTTGGATTGCTCATCAGATTTGGAAAGATTGTAGAAAAGATAGAAATGAATGGGAAGATCACTGAACTGCTGTAACAGAACCTGGGTTCTGTTACGCAGTTCACGCGGTCGACCGGCCTAGGGCGCGGTCGACCGGCGACACTGCAACAGGCCCCCCTGTTGGGCAGCCTGCTGAACTGCAGGAGTCTCAGTTATGCAGAGCACGCGGTCGACCGGCCTAGGGCGCGGTCGACCGGCGACACAGAGGTCAGGCTCTCTGGAGCCTGAGCAAAACACTATTCACCTATTTAAAGTTACAACTCCCGGTCGACCTGGCTCATGGCCGGTCGACCGACCCACTGTGTACGCGGTAGACCGGCTATGGGCCAGGTCGACTGGCCCAACCGGAAACCCTGCAGAAAAATGGACTTTTGCCCTATGTTTAGGTGGACCTTGAATGTAACTTAGTAACCCTTTTGTGGACCCGTTGGACTTCTTTTGAGGATGGTTGAACCGACATCTCCTCACGGTTAATCCGGTTGTATCGGTGCTTAACCTAGTTCAATCTTGAACGGCACGGAACGGCGGGATATCCTTTCTTTTATCTAAACGCGAAATTGGTTTGCTTGGATATCGCGAATCCGTTTCCCTTCGATGAATGAGTAGATTGTAAGGTACTACTTGATTAACATTGTGCCTAGGATCCCATCCCTATTATGTTTTGTTTAATTAAAACTCGATTAGGGTTTTAATCCCTAAGGTGCATAAAGAGCCCGGAATGTCTCTAAACTCAAGGAGTACCAAGTGATCATCACAATAGACATACGGGGTCCTTATTCACTTGATTTATATCGAATCCCGATACTTGTCCCGAATTTCAAGAAATGTGATTTATCATTCTCGTAAACATTGAATTTGAAACTAAAGCTTTTGCTAGCCCCGACATGCACTTCCCGTTTGAAAATGAAATTAGTGCTTTTAAGCACCCCGTCCCGCCCGTTTATTAAAGTGCATTACATATGATTTGTACGTGACTTGTTTTACATGATGTGACCTATGAGTCGGCACCACTAAACTTGGCTTTCCTTGCCGGTTTGATCGACCGACTTGGAGACCCTTTCCCGTCCCGCCAGCTGCAGTCTTGGATCCCGATACCTGGTTATTACCGTGGTCTTGTCCCGATACCCGGTTCGCTACCGTGGTCCTGTCCCGTATTGTATTATATTATGTATATGTTACTTATGTTGCATCTCCTCACTTCGGTGATTGAGACAACATCCCGATATACTCATGTCACTTCGGTGATAGAGGACTTAGCTATGTGTAGTTTTCATCTTGTCTGTTTCCCGTTTCCTTGGATACCTTACATGTTTTTATATTGCATATGTATTTGATCAAATGCTTCTCTTGTTTTATGAAATTAATGCTTTGACAGGTTTAAATGATTTTCAAGGTATTTTCTATATTGTTATGTCTTTTCACTCGTTTGCCAAACCGTCGTGTTTGACCCTTGTTTTTGGTACTCAGGTCCCGTTGTTGGTCTCCCCGAGGAGGAGCTCGAGGTTGCGGTTGGCGAACCGCAACGACTAGTTGAGTGGCACGCCGATGATGTCGTCTAGACATTCGGGTGCTTGAGTTGCGTAACACATTTTGGGTTGTGTCTAACCATTCTTTTGGGAAACTTGATACTTTATTCATATTGGCCTTTGTTGGCCTCTATTTTTGGGATCAATGTAATTAAACTACTTTGTTGTAAACCTTAACTTTATTTTGGGGTTATAGCCTTAATGATCATTGCTCATTTTGATACTAGTATGAAACATGCTTTAATCTTGTATCGTGGACATGAATGTATGAAATATAGATTTGCTACACGCTTCCGCACATAAAAGAAATATTCATGTTGATGTGTTATCCTCACCGCGGACACCTGTGGGAAATCGCGTGTACGAGTGGCATCCTTCTTGATGGACTCGTATACGTTTTGAGTTTTGGTTTGGAGATTGGATTTAATTTATGCACAATCATACATCATATTATTATATTAACAAGTCCCGATCCCGGATTAGGCCGCCTTGTCTAAGGGACCCGGTCCGGGGTCGCGACAAGAGTCATCGAAAATCTTTATGGAATATATTGCAATGTGTGTTATTTAGTAAACCAATGTTTATTTTCTCACTTTCACAATTATTACATATGAAAGGAATATGATTCATTTGGAGAAATTGAACACCGGCTTTGCAATTGATTGTGAAAATTAAGCTCAATTTTAATTTTAATTTTTCAGTGGTTACCTTAATACCTTAATATTTTCCCTATAATTTCTCTAACAAAGATCCATTTTTAATTTATTCTCTCACTCAAAGGTCATCTTATCTCACATCCAAAAGAAACTCCCTTAACTACCTAAAAAATTTCGCGGTGAGATAAACAACTTATTTGAAAAATGATTTTCTGTCAAAGTAGGCCATATATATAATAATAATAGTTTCCAATCAAAGTGGGCCAATGGATATATATGGTTTCCTTAACCAGAGAATTAAAATCAATTAAGAATAAATATTAAATACATCTTGCTTAGAGTCTTGATTTGGAATGCCATGTCTTGGCCACATCTATTATCTCCTAAAATCTCTTATGCATTAATATTTCAATATCTTATCCATGTCATCTTACTCTCTTTTTTTTTTTTTGCTAACGAAGGGTTTACGACCCTTTGGGCTGGACTAATCCCTTCTTGTACATGCCCAATCACTATTAATTCAACTGTTAATCCTTAGCCCACGACATACATATGTCATCCACGGAGCCATGGGTATGTTATCCAGCCACTCACGTAAATATTGATCTCCAACCATTGCTCCAAGCTTATAAATCCAACCGCTGGATAATAAAGATCTACCCATATCTATAGATATCATGCACCCCCTCTCCTCTATGGCGAAAGAAGAATATATTCATGGCTCATCAGAAGTAGACACTTGATATAGATTTCTTTCGACATTCTCGATAGTAGATAATCGTAAATAATATATGTATGTGGTTTTTCTTTTCTGTTTCCATAATTCCTTCATTTTTCTAATCTTTGTCATGTTTTTAATTTCATTAATTACAATTGATTTTTGTGCCTTCCCTTAGTTTTCTCTGATTAATTACAGGAGCTCATGTATAATCTCTGTTTTTGTGATCACTATATTTGTGATATGGAAACACATTAGCTATAGTCAAGGAAAACCTTGCTCTCTTTCTTTGAAATAGCTAAATCTCGTCTACCACAATGATGCTTCGGATGCATTATTTCACAGAGTTTTTTAAAGGCAAACAGCGGGCTATTTGTAGTGGTCGTCTCTTTGCATATGTTGTGTATTTTTTTTCTTTTGGTGCCTTCTTAGGATCTCCATTGCCCTTTTTTTCTTGGGTATAAAGAGGGAAAGAAATGCTTGTATTTTCCAGAATACTAGACCATGGCCAGAGTATGTGATTTGCGACATTATTTCAATGGTGTATAGTAGATGTCTATTTTTGAGTATTCATGTTCCAAGTAATATTTAGAGTTGATGGAACATTCCACCATTTGTTCCTCTTGAAGTGGATTTGGTATCTAATGAGGGATGCATCCATTGCTTCTTTCTTTCCCTTTATGGTTGGAGTCTTGCGGTCGGGTACAGGAGACCCCAAAGCTAGGGCTACAATATACAATCATGATTTTTTATCATGTAGCCTTTTTCTCTTCTGGAGATGACTCTATTGCATGTTTATATATCTGCATTTGAATTGGATGGAAATATCCAAGCGATGTTAGAGAATAATAAGAAATCTCCATGGTTTATAATCCGGCCGAAAGATGACTGTTGTTATTAGTTGATATCCTCTGGCATCCCTTCGCTTGCTTTCTAAGGCCTCCATTCCCAAAAATGAAGGGATCCTAAAGATTCCTTTGAGTTCTAATACGCCAAACGATACCATGGTATAGGCAGAGAATAAATTGGGAGGATTCTCCATTAAAAGTGCTTATATTGTTGCATTAAGACTTCTGAAAAAGGTGCACATGTGATGATTCCATCTCGGCGGAGTGAATGAAGTTTTGGCTGCGGTTATGGGATTTGAAGATTCCAAACAAGATCAAAAATTTTGCATGGAGAACATGTATGGATATATTGGCTATTAAGGCTAATCTTTTTAAACGATGCATCATTGATAAGGCCACATGTGCTTTTTGTACGGGAGCGATAGAAGAAGGTATGCATGCTTTGTTTTCATGTTCTAATCTACATCGGACGTGGAGGGATTATTTTCTTGATGTAGATTTCTCCCAGATTATACAGAGTAGCTTTGGGTTATGGCCATGAGGAAGACAGAAAATAGGATGGATGAAGTAGATGACATTGAGGCCAGCATTAAGAGCTCTCTCCAATTGACATGTTATAATGGGGTGAGCAATATTATTCTAGAAAGTGATTCCGTGTGGGTTGTGGATGTGTTGAAGTCTTTCAGCCCAAACCTGGCAAGACAAGGATCCCTGTTTGGAGAGATCAAAGATCTATTGAACCATTTCAATAATTTTGAAGTGCAACATGTGGGTAGAGATGGGAATGCAATAACTCACAATTTGGTTAGACATGCTCGGGATGTTGGCGATATGATGGTGTGGTGGCGTTCTACGCAAGACTTGGTCAAGCAATATGTATTTGTTGATGCTGTGATGGCTTCTTCATAATATTCAAGTGAGTTTTTCTATCAAAAAAAGGAAAAATAAAATAAAATGAAGGGAGTTAGCATTGGTCCTTCATAATTTACTGCTACGGAATTGAAGGGATTAATTGTATGATTGGGTCATGTGCTATTTTATTTCTTGCGTAGTTCAGTTGGCATTCTTGATGCGCAGGATGTGGGCTTTTTTTTAATAGGATCTTATGATTGTTGTACTTTAGGAGTTCTCCCTTTTTTCAATAAAACCTATACTTACCTTTCAATATATATATATATATATATTGCTGTGCTCTTTTGGGATTCTTGATCCAGAAGCTTTGTATTTCCCTTTTTTCTTTATACAACCATTTGCCATTTAGCCAAAAAAAAATAATGTGATTCTTCGGTGACTGATTTTCTTTAGTTGGTGAGATTTTTATATTGATTATTTTATCTAGTGGCTCCATTTGTTAGTAAAATAATATTTTACCTTAAAAATAAATAAAGGAAAGAAAGTGGAAGGAATGAGTCAAAACTAGAAAGTGGAAGGAATGAGTAAAAACGCAAGAGATAGAAAGAGAGAGAGATGATTAATCTCATGGTAGGCCCCATAAATTCAAGACTAAAAAATCATGATTATCCTATTGAATAAGACAACGACCAAAATTTTCTCCGATCTTAGTTAACCCACGTGAGATGCTCTAATCTCATTGCCCATGATCATAGTGTTGGAAGTAGGTGGGCCTTGTGGATAGATATTCAAAACTTTTTAACCCACTTGATTCAGGGATCAAATATCCATAAAAAGCCCTAGATCTAAAACCCTAATCTCATGCATTAAGATCAAACATCCATCAAGAAGATAGAACAAGAAGCAACAAACACAACTAGATCTACTAAATCAAATAGATGATAGATCTATACCTTTGGAACTTGGCTGTGCTCTAATCAAGAACTTGATCTCTACGAAAACTCTTTTCGCAAACCTTTGATCTCCCTTGCCTTTGTGTTCTTCCACGCTATGAACCTCTTAGAGAACTTCTAAAGGAGAATGGTGGGATCTCCAAGTAGAAGAAAACCCTAGATCTCTAGTTGGAAACCAGAGGAGAGAAAGGAGGAAGAGAGAGAGGAACTTGGGAGATTATTGTGTGTAGAGATCTCTAACTCTCGCCTCTTATTTATAGTTTTTGGCACACCTCCTCTTGGACTAAGATTAGAAGTCTTACTTCCATTCTTAGTAAGTATCCTACTTCTCCTTTCCTTAAGAGTTCTAATGAGATTAGTAACATTCTCCTATTAAGGCTAGCATGGGGACCACTAAGGATTCCTCTCCAACTATGAATCTGGACCCCACATCTCATGTGAACTCCGGACCCACAGTTAATTGCAAATAAGTCCACTAATTAAATGCAATTGCATTCCAGTCTTAGGAATAATTACAAGAAGACCCTTAACTTCCCAATTACTACAAGTAGGCCCCTCCATCAAATATATCCATGAATCTATTGGAATAAATATGTCCAACCAAAATAGATTCATCTCTTATTATCCTTGTGACCCAATTAATCATAATAATCATCAGTACCATCCAATTAACTCTTAATTGAGATGGGTGCGCACTCACTAAGAATAAAATCCATTAATTGGCACAATGGGATATTTCTGAGGATAGATTCCATCTTGAGAATTAAATGTTCTCACTTCCCACAGCCCCACTACCACGTATCTAAGACATCGAGGTGTTGACCTACAATTGGCCTCACTCATTGATGACTCAAAGCAAATGTATAGTAGAAACTTGATTCGATTAATCTCTCAGGATTAAGAACCTATTGCTTGGGAATTATGAGAGTGCGTAGACCTTTAATCAAAGACAGATTTGTACAATGTGCTACTCATGGTCCTTCAGTACATCCAACGTACTAGCACATTGATCCAGAGTCTTACACTCAGATGATTGAGACATATCATACTATCTCAAAGTGATCACAGTGTTGCAAACTTATCAGATGAGATGCCCAATCTTATCACTGGCTGTAAATCAATTTAAGTATAAGATTTGTGATCTATGTCTCATGTATGTGGATCTCATCCAAACACATGGATCACATCTAATATACTTGTGGGCTCCGGTTCATCTCATGAACTATCATATCACTTTGTATAGGTCATGTGCAAACATAGAATTAAAATACCATTCATCTCATGAATAAAGCATGAATATATAAATTAATTAATGAAACAAATCAATTTATCGGATTATCCACTGGATTGAGGTCATACAATCTAACACATAGTTGCATAGTGAGATATACTAATCCCATTAACATCCCACCTGTTAGAAGTACGTAGGCCTCTGATGGACCCGATTCTTCCCTCTCTCCCGCTACCTCCGC
>QPKB01000009.1:17430810-17521226 GCA_003546025.1 Camphora micrantha | reverse complement strand
GAGATCCGACTCTCCAACCAGTTTGGTGGCACTCAGCAACTGCTTGGTGTGGTATTGAGGGGAGGGAGAATCCTTCTCTCATACACTGTAACTTGCATGTGTTCTCCTTCTTGGACGCCATAGAGGTGGCGAGTCCAGCCAGGGCATCTGCACGGATGTTTTCGCCTCTACGAATGTGGGTGATATGACAGATGTCAATTTTTTGCCGAAGTGATTGCGCCTTGTTGTAGTAAGGCAACAGATCAGGCTTCCTGATTTCAAATTTCTGATTCATCTGGTTGACGATCAGTTGAGAATCCCCGAAGGCTTCTAGCACTGTGATGCCGGATTCGAGGGCGAGTTCCAATCCTACAATCAGGGCTTGGTACTCAGCTGCATTGTTTGAACATGGTTCCAGTAGCGAGAAGGCGTGTGGAATCATATATTTGTCGGGACTAACAAAAAGGATGCCAATCCCTGATATTTGATTTCCTTTTTCACTTGCCCTGGTTGCACCGTCGAAGTACATATCCCAGGAAGCATTTGATAAGGAGGCCTCCACGTTGTAGACTGACTCGTCTGGGAGATCATCCCTGAGTGGAGAATCTTCAGGCAACGGATGCTCTGCAAGAAAGTCTGCCAGAGCTTGACCTTTGATTGCTTTTTGTGGTACATACCTAATATCAAATTGTGACAGGAGGATAGACCATTTTGCCAGTCGGGCATTGAGGGAACCTGCTTTTGTGACGAGGACCTTCAGGAGATTGATCATCGAGATCAGGTATACTGTGTTGGACAGCAGATAGTGACGTAGCTTTTGTACAGCAAACATCACTGCAAGACATTCTTTTTCGACTGGAGAGTAGCGATGCTCTGCACCTACCAGCATGCGACTGAGATAGTATAGAGCAGCTTCTTTTCCCTCGTGATTTCCTTATGCAAGTAGAGCTCCCAAAGAGTGGTCGAGGGCTCTTGTGTACAAGATAAATGGTTTTCCAGTTGTGGGGGCAGCCAGTACTGGAGGTTTGGTCAGGTATGACTTGATGTCTTGGAACGCAGTTTCGCATTCAGCATCCCAGACAAAGTCCACGCCCTTTTTCATTAGGCGGGAGAATGGACGGCATTTCCCTGACAGGTTGGAGATGAACCGTCGAATGTATGTGTCAAACCCCAACCCAGGATTACCCAATAGTGTTTGCTTAGTGTGTGCTTAGTCTTGATTGGGTTTAGTTATCGTGGGTTAGAATGTGATTAGTTTTAGTCATGGTTATATTTTTGGGGAGTTCGAGAACGTTTAGTGTTTACTAGGCTCACTCAAGAAGGCCTGGGTGTACGTGTAAGCGTGGGAAGATTGTGTTCGGCTGTGTGTTAATCGTAATTTTTATCTCATTTGATTGGTTTTATGATTATGTGCAAGTTTCGTGTTTAGCCCATTTGTGTTTGAAGCCCAGAAACTCAAGTTTTGGCCAAAAGGGTAAAATAGCCTTTTCACACTCAAATCTGGACACGATTTTCGAGATCCCAAAACCATGTCAAAAATATACTTTTTGGAAACTAGATATTTCAAGGATCGTTTTATCCTTCTTCGTCGACTTCATTTGAGGCCCACAAGATCATGTTTTGAGTCATGCAAGATTTGCACCTAAGGGACCCACTTACAAGCTCTAAAGTCACTTTCCCCTCTTTCTTTCCCCATTCTACAAAAAATCCTGCAACTTTTTCTTGCCCTAGGTTGAAAAACCCTTTTTTCCCCTCTTCTTCTCTTCATGGATGCAAGAGCTATAAGTCTCCAAATAAATTTCTAAAACCACCATCTTCTTCCTCTCAAGGCAAGCTTTCCATCTATACCATTTTCTTGAGGTTTCTTGGTGGGAAAGATCTCCATTTCCTTCTTTGCATTTCATTTGGGCACCTCTAGGTAAGAGCTTCAACCCATCTCTTTAATGGGGTTCTTTCTACTCTTAGAGATCATGTTTTTCTAACTTGTAACCCCTATTTCGAAATGGGTTGTTGGGTTGCATTTTTGGGTGAGTTTTGAATGGATTTCATGGGTATTTTGTAGTTCTTGGCTTGGACTTTTGATTAGGAGTGCTTGAAGAAGAATCTTGTTTTCATTGACTAAGGCAAGTGATCTATTTAAGTTGTTGTGCATGTGTGTTCTTGGATTTGTTATTTGGTACAAATGTCTTGCTTATTTAGGTTTTCATGTTGTGTTCTTACACTTGGAAAATGCAAGCATGTTTAATAGCTTCCCAAACTTTCAGATTTCATATCTTTTAACCAAGTCTTGCTTTTGTTAAAGTTTGGATTTGTTTTGACAAGAAAGGGTTGAAATGGGTTGCTATGTTAATGATTTGGTTAAGTATGAAATGAATGCCCCAATGTGAGCCTTGATAGCATGTATATTCATGTGTTTAACTTGCTAATTAGGTTGGGAAGATTGTAGAAAAGAGAGGAAAGAAAGGAATGAAACATGGACCAGTGCATTGCAGAAATCAGAACTGGGTTCTGATTTCCGCAGTTCACGCGGTTGACCGGCCAAGGGGTGCGGTCGACCGGGGACACTGGGATTGGTCCCAGTTATATGACCTACTGCACTGCGGGAATGACTGTTCCTGCAGTTCACGCGGTCGACCGGCCAGGGGCGCGGTCGACCGGCGACACAGGGTCAGGTTCTCTGGAACCTGACCAAAACACTATTCACTGAATTAAATTTACAACTCTTAGTAGACCGGGACTTGGCCGGTCGACCGGGCTCACAGTGTACGCGGTCGACCGGCCAAGGGCACGGTTGACCGGGCACACTGAGATTTTTACTGTTTATGCAGATTTTTGCCCATTTGCCTTTTCTTTTAAAATTTGAAAACTAGGCTATATTAAGGACTTTAAATAGACATTGTGTGAATGGAACTCCATGCTATGCACTAACTTCGGGGACACCAATCCTTGTATTTTAAACATAGAGTTCCAATCAACCAATGGTCAATGAATAGCCTAAGTATGTACTTGATAAAATTATCGTGGTTTAAGCGTTGATTTAAGACCGCAAGTTACATCATGTACTCGTTTTGAAATCAAGTTTGCAAGCTCGTTCTAAGATGTGTTTCAAGTATTTAAATGGGGATCACTTCTATAAGTTGTGAGCATATATATTATGCATTTTGCTAGTCGTGCCTCGTCTTGTCGTGACAAGTGATTTCCCCTTGTATTTTCGATATGTTTGAATCGTGTTTAGCGTGTTTTGTACATTCATGAACTCAAGTGAACACCACAGAGCTTGGACTGCCCTTTCAGTCTGATCCACTGTCTGGGGGTCCTTAAACATGTGAACTAACTGCAGATTAGTAGTGTATTTATTACACATCGTGCGTGTCCGGTTCCGCGGCCGGAAATCCCGTATTTGTGGGAATCGTGTCGTGCTATATTATGTATATTCGTGCTTGTCGTGCGTGCTTACTCTTTCCATTATAAATGGTAGAGAAAGGATGGGCTCTTTGTGGATTTACGATTCATGATATATATGTTATGCATTCATATTAGTTTGTCTTTGATTTAGAAAAGTGTTTCGTAAGTATTGTTTTACGTTCAGTAAAGTATTTCCTTATGTTCTCGATTAAACCTTGTTTTACATGCTTTCACTTAAAATGATTTCTTGCCAAACCGTCGTTTTTGATGCTTGTATGTTGGTGACCAGGCGCAGGAGGCTACCCCCTTGAGGAGGAGTGCCAGGAGGAGGCCGTTGGGCCTACCTTAGCACGTGAGTGGCAATCCGACGACGTCATGTAGACGTTTGGATGGGTCATGAGGCTCGATGGATCACTTCTTTGGGATTTTATATACTTTTGGAATTGTATTGGCCTTTGTTGGCCTCTTATTTTGGGAAGTGTAATAATTTAATATACTTTGTTAATTTTGCAACTTGAATTTATGGGAATGCCTTGTTATGTCTTCGTTCTGATATTTTAGTCGTGATGACATTATGTTTATATTCTGTCATGACTTGTTAAGATGTGATTTGCCACGCGCTTCCGCATACTTGATCATGTGAGTTGGTTGTTCCATGTGTGTTTGTTTGGAACCCTCACCGCGGGAACCTGTGGGAGGTTTAACCATCTTTCAAATAATCTCACTATCATCATCATCTGTCGCGGCCTCCTCGGTTCGGGGTCGCGACAGTATGCCAATCTTCCTTGAAGCCCTTTTAACTGTCTCAGGGTTTTTGGGGATGGCATTTCTAGGATAGCCTTGACTTTGATAGGGTCAAGCTCTATTCCCGCTTTCCGAACTACGAATCCGAGGAACTTACCCGATGATACACCGAAGAAGCATTTTAGGGGATTCATTCGCAGTTTGTGCCTACGTAGTCGGAGGAAGACTTCTCGAAGATCTTTGAGATGGTCTTCTTTCCTTTTGCTTTTGACAGCGAGGTCATCAACGTAGCATTCGACCGTCTTATGCTGCATATCTTGGAATATCTTCATCATAGCCCTCTGATATGTCGCACCAGCATTTTTCAGACCAAATGGCATTACAGTGTAACAATACACGCCAAATGGGGTCCGAAATGATGTGTGTATTTCATCTTCAGGATGCATTTTTATTTGATTGTACCCAGAGAAACCATCCATGAATGTCATCCGCTCGAATCCATAGGTGTTGTCGATCATCACCTCCGGTATGGGGAGCGGAAATTCATCTTTAGGACATGCATTGTTCAGGTCTCTATAATCAATACAGACCCTAATCTGCCCATTTTTCTTTGTCACTGGGACGATGTTGGCCAACTATTCAGGAAGCTGTTCCTCGTGGATGAAGCCAACGTTTTTGAGTTTCTGAAATTCTTGTTCAATTTTGTCCATTATGTCAGGACGAAATCTTCTTTGGCCTTGTTTGACAGGCTTGATATCTTTTTGTAGATTGAGTTTGTGAACTGCTATTTTGAGGTCTAAACCAGGCATTTCAGCCTAAGACCATGCAAAACAATCAACAAACTCACGAAGAAAAGCGATATACTCGGGTAACTCATCATCCTTTATATTCTTGCTTATGAATACAGGACGTGGGCTATCTGGCGTTCCCAAGTCTATCTTTTGAACAGAATCTTCTGTTGGAAGACTTGAAGGTGGTTCCTCCACAATATTTTCGGAGGCTTCCAACTCCACAAGACCTTTCGGAGTTTCAAAGGTATTCTCAGACCAAGGCTGTGCTTCTGACCATGGGTCTTCTTGATCGGCACTCTTCTCAAGACTCGCTATGAGATGGTCCCAATCGCCTGTTGAAACTGGATCGAAGTATGGAACTTCTTTTGGAGATGATGGTTCTTCTGGACCAGAAGACTGTGCATCTGTATCATCGGACAGTTCCTCTTCATCATCAGAGAAATCATACCAATTGGAGGAGCTTCCTGGATCCTTGACGGGTAACTCTTCAAAGAGATATCCAGGGAGATCAATATCTTCACAGACACGAGATGTTGAGGCTTCGTCGGCCAGACGACTTTGTAGCCTTTGGGTCAACTGTCTCATGGGAGCATCAGGGCCGTAGCCCAGTCTGTATGAAGACTTTCTATATGACGATAGAGTTTCCAATCCTCCTGCTGGTCTTTTGTCAGGGTGGGCTCCAATGGTACGAGAATACCGCGGCCACCTCCCAAGCCGATTGGATTTCGAGCGTCATAGCCCATTTTCTTCATGATAGCTTGCACCATTGGACTATACAAGGATAGTTGTGGCATACCTTCGTTTTGGAAAGGCTCAAGCGAAGAGTTTGATGAAGAAGCCGCCAACCTGTGGAAAAAGATCGGCTTTTCTTCTGGTGAGGTTGTCGGAACAACGAAGGAAGCTGATGCTGGATCGTCTATGCCAGCAGGTGCATCCAATGGAGTGAGAGCAGGTTGAGCTTGCTGAGTATCAGCTTGGCTTGACGACGTGTCGTCTTTTGTCTCTGAATCCGAATCTGTGTCTTGCATAATAGACACAAAGGAGATGACAAACTTGCCCCCAGGCTTTTGTTTGGTCTTCTTTGCCTTGGTAGTGATCACCAGCGGCTTTGAAGACTTGAGGGAGACAACAAAAGGAGATTGGTTGATCTCCTTGGTTTTGCCGGATGGTTGATTTTCTTCCGGTGATTGCTGAGGAGCCATGCCTTTATCTTTCTTTGGTTTTGCCGGATGGTTGATTTTCTTCCGGTGATTGCTGAGGAGCCATGCCTTTATCTTTCTGGAGACTTTCGGCAAAGGATGCTATTTCTTTCTCCTTTTCTTCGTTTTCATCTTTGTACATCTGCGAGTCTGCAAAATGGACTTCTTTGCCTTTGAAAGGCTTTTTGTCCGCAAATACCCGATGTACCAAGCCATCATCGCCAACAAACTTGATGCACTGATGAAGAGTTGAAGGAACAACACCACTCTCGTGTATCCAGGGGCGTCCAAGAAGGATGTTGTAGCATGAGGGGGTCTTTATTGCATATACAGTGACTTCAGAGATAAGATCACCGATTTGCAACTTGAACCTAATCTTGCCGATAGGCTTCTGAGCGCTTCCATCGTATCCAAAGATAGACACGGATGTGTGACTCAGCTTGCTAGGCGGGATGCCCAACTCTTCGAGTGCCGAAGTAGAGATGAGGTTGAGGGCAGAACCCGGATCGATATGTACTCTGTGCATCGACATCTCTTTGATGTACCATGTAAAGTATAAGGGCCGGTTGTGCTTTGTTTCGCCTAGTAGGAGGTCTTCCTTAGTGAAGGCGATAGTTGCACTTACTGCTTTTTGAACTGAGAGGCAATCATTGCAAGATCCCTCAGTCTTCTTCTTTTCTCCTTTTGAGGAGGTATTTGATTTTTTAACCCTATAGTCCATTTCAATTTGTAGGACTTGTGGGGCATGCTTGTCGACATCCACATTCAGTCTTTGCAGTTCTGAAATGAAACTATCACGAGTTTGGGGAGACATTCGTAATAAGTCTAGGATGTGCAGACGTGCAGGTATGTGTCTAAAGTGCTCAATCAAGTCATACTTGAAAGCCTCCTTAGGGCCTGCATTCTCATTATTGTTGCCACTTGGGGCGCTTACATTCTGTCCCGAAGGATTTACATAAGAAGAAGAAGTTAGATTGTAGTTTTTGTGGTAATCCCGGCCAGAGCGGGTACCTTTACCAACTTCGAGAGCTTCTGAAGACGGTTCTTCATTCGGAAGTCCACCCCCGGGATTGAGGGGCTGATCCTTTTCATTTCCTGAAGATGCTTTCGTGTCAACATTACCATCCTCAGTGATTGCATTGCATGGAGCATTTTCCGGGAACAAGTCCTGAACAGCGTCCAGCAATTTGTCTTCTTTGTTTACAATTTCATCGATCCAGACATCACCAATGAGGTTGGGCATCTGGGACCAGTTGACTAGGTAGACTTCATCGGTAGAGACGTCTTCAAGGTAGTCAGCCAGAAGAGGTCTGTACTCTGATGTGACAGTCTCAGGAGACGAAGGTTGAGAAGATGCCATATGGGAGTTTGTGGCCTCGGCAGATGAAGCTCCAGAGGCGTTGTCGTCTCGAACTATCGCACTGCAAGCAATAGGAAACGTCTCCGGAACAGATTGTTGGGAGTCAGATTCATCCTCTGATGTAAGGGGATCATCCACCCAGTAGTTTTCTTCATTTTCAGGAGTTACTGGAGGAGACTCCTGTAGATTTTCCGGGACCACCGGTTCTGGATTGCGATGAAGCTGATTGATGTGATCTTGTCCTTGCTCTGTGGCAAGACGCTGCAAGATTCTTGCATATTCTTCGAGATCAGGCATAGGAGCCAGATCTTCTTCTTCATCTACTCCTTGTGGTTCCTCCTGATCGGGTTCTACCGGAGCATTGGCAGGTGCTGTGTCAACAGCATTTTCCTGAACAACCTCTTGGTCTTCTTCATCATCAGACCAAGATCCCTGTGGTTGTAAAGGGTTATACCAGATCACCGGCATGAGGTGGGATTCGGGGATCCATTTCTCATCGGAGAGGTATTCTCCTATTTCGAGGGATTCCTCCCATTCAACGGTGTCACTGGCAGTGTCACTGGACTCGTACCCATCCATGGGGAATCCAATTACTGAATTGCAAGAGTATAATGCCCCCTGCATGTCTTCAGTCTTTAGTAGTAATGGCATGAAATCACGAAGGGTGAATTTCCTTGCCGGCCTCGAAGTCTTGGAAGGAGACTTTTCTGCTGCCTCCAGTGAAGGGGTAGGAAAAGTTTCTGTCTTTTCAGGAACTTCTTGTTTTGGTTGAGCTTCCTCCTGCTGTTTAAGCTTGCGGAGTTGTCTCCTGGCTTGCCTTCGCTGTCGAGCGGTCGGCTTTGTTTTCACGATCTCCCAGTTTTCATCTTCCAGGAGATCGGGATGTACCCATATGGGCTGTCCATCTGGTGTTGGGCACGGGACTAGCTCTTGGGATGTTTGAGCCATTTTTATCACCTTGAAGGAAGTAGTGACCTTCTTCTTTGGTGACTTTTGTGTTTGTCCATACGACACCATGTTGACGGAGGCAGACCCATAGTTTTTGTCAAAGGTGATGACTCCGTATTTTCACATCTCGTTGATCTTTTCTCTCATAACGAAGCATTGGTTGAGAGGATGCGAGATCATCTGGTGGTATGGACAGTACCGGGGATCGTTGGTTTTGCCAACGTCTCCTGGTCTTTTGGGTTCAGGCAGGGTGAGCTTCCCGTTTGCCAAGAGAGCCTCGAAGATTTCTTCAACTTCTTCATCGAACGGGTATTTCTTTTCTACTCGTTCTTTGAAGGCATCAGAGAGTTCAGGTCTCTTACCTGCACCTTTGTTTTCAGCTTTCTTTGGTGGCTACGGAGCTGACTTAGTTTGCACATTGAGAACCTCCTTTTTCTTTTGCTTCGAGGTTGCAATGGCGGTCGGCTCCTTCTTTGATGATTTCTGACTGCTGAGGTCTTTGATCACCGTCTCAGCCTCCATAGATGCTTCTAGGAGTTCTCCCAGATTCTTTGATTTGTTGCCGATGATCATGGAGCGTATCTTTGCTCTCATGTTGTTACGGCAGATGTAGATCAGCGACGCTTGTGGTAGTACGTCTGAACATTTGTACGCCATTGCCTTCCACTTGTGAATGTAGTCGTATGTCGACTCATTCTCTCCCTGTTTTAGGCTGCAGAGTTGAGCCATAGTCAAAGGATGATCCTCACCTTTGAAGTGAGTTAGGAAGCGTGTCTCCATCATGGCCCAGTTTTGGATAGAGTCCTCCTGAAGAGTGGAGTACCAATCAAAGGTCGTACCTTTTAGGGTACTTGCGAAGAGACGGATCTTGAGGGCGTCTTGATCCGCGATGGCTCCCGTCAGGATCTTGAAATGGATGACATGTTGTCTGGCTGAGCCCTTCCCCGTATATGTTTGGAGAGTGGGCTGTTTGAATTTGGTAGGAAACAGTATCGAGTCCATCCATAAGGGATATGGCGGCTTGATTCCGTGTTCCTTTAGTGAATCCTCTTCCTTTGCTTTGGCGAGGATATCGTCAACGTCCCTTTTGGTAAGGGCGCATGACTCATTTACCTCCTCCTCGTGGTGACTTGGAGGAACTTCATTATTCAGTGGACGTTGGAGGGTAAGAAGTAAGTTCTCCATGAGAGCTTCTATCCTCTGCTGTCCCTGCTCCAGCTGCTGGATGCGTGTGGCTACGTCATCTTGCGCGGAGGCTGCTCAGCATTTGTGACTAAGACGTTCATCCTTCGAGAGTCGAATGAGGATACCGTCTTGGTGACTGGGCTGGAGCTCATTCTTTTGGATGAAGAGCTCGAAGAGTGATTGCTCCGGTGTCCTTGACTTGAAGGAGTGGGAGAATCTTCTCTATGTCTTCGCGCCCGGGAGACGCTGTGAGTCACCAGTCGCTTGACATGGATTTTTGTTGCTGACTTCTGGCGCCTTCTGGTTTTGCCAACCATATGGACAGTAGCAACTTGGTTGGGTGCTTCTTTTTCGACCCATTTTTGAGAGACCTGGAGCGTAGAGTGCTAGGCTCTTTGCTTCTCTAGTCTCTTTTGCCGATACGCCGCGCGGCGACGCATACGACGAGCGATTTGAGCTTCAGTTAGCTCGGGCTGTGCTCTAGCCACGAAGGAGGTGGTCCCTCGTGCGCAGCAGCCGAGCTTGTCTTCTTTGTAATTTGGCAAGGACAGGATCCGGACGCGGTCCTTAGCCTGTTGCAGCGAAGCTTTAAATTTTTGCGAGCTCGGCCCCTGTTGAGATGAAGGGCCGAGTTGCAGGAATACAGGCCTTGACAGGTTCTCGCTGAGGCCTGATGATGCACGACTTGATCCTGGGCTTATAGGAACAAGCCGACTCGTGCTGGGTGGATTTTGTTTGGTGGAGGGCTGGTTTCTCCTCTTTCGTGTACGAGAGAGGGTAGAACCGGTTCTCCTTGAGCGGGGCCAGGTATGCTGGCCTTGCAGATCTTTGGGACCTTCTTTGTTTTGGAGAAGGTCTTGGAGACCAAGTCTTGAGGTAGACCTGGTTTCTTGCAGGCTGAGGTTTCACGGGATTGTCGCATGCTTCAGTCTTCTTGGCGGTTGCCCTTGGTGTCACGGTAGTGACGCGCCCAAGGGCGGTCCTCTGCTTCTTGGCAGGAGTTGTTTCTTCTGCGGGAAGTGGAAAAGGTCCTAGCGACCAGAAGACGATGGACCGGGGAGTGAAGGTCGACCCGGTGTCTTGTGCGTTACCGAAGGAAGTGACACTTCGGCCGCTGGCGAGGCGCTTAGGAGCGCGTTTGTTTTGCTTCTCTTGAAGCATTAGCTGGTACTTGTTCTCGTCGAAGGTGATCGTCAACGAAGCTGCCATGTTAGTTTTGAAAACCTTTCTGAAACAAGACCAGATCCATTAGTAATCACAAGAATGTGGTGATCATAAATGGAAATAAACTATGGTTTTGTCTTTTCAATTTGCTCGAGGGGACAAGGCCCGGCCCAAGCAAGATGAAGAAGGCAAAAAGCCATAGAGTATACAATTGTTCTAAACGCAAGTATGAAAGGCTCAGAGTGAGCGTTCCAGTGACTGCTAGAAGCAATTATGAACCTTAATTCAGATTACCGAGGAGCGAGGCTCACTCGAGGTAAAATGATATAAGGTTGGGAGTACAAATGTGTCGGTCGCGAATACAGTAGACCCAAGAGGGCGTACTAGCACCGCTAGGCACAGATGTTGTAAATCGCATCCTTGAAATGGACACGAGATGGGATTTTTTGAAAGGTCAAGGTTGGGTTCATAAAAGAGAGCAAATGGCACTCCTATCCGAACACGTGCTCAAACATTTCTGCGAGCACAGAGTCCGAAAGAGAAATAACCAGAATTTCTCGAATCTGGACCCAAGAATGACGGAAGTTTTTTTTTTAGAAAAGTCAGGATCAGATTCATGAAAGAGAGCAAATGACGTTCCAACCCAAACACGTGCTCAACATTTCTGCGAGCACAGTAATCCGAGGAGGAAGAGGTCAAGATTTCTCGACTTTGAACCCAGAAGTTTTTTTTTTGAAGATTTTTTTTTTTTTGAAAGTCAGTATCGGATTCATCAAAGAGAGCAAAGGATGTTCCAATCCAAACACGTGCTCAACATTTCTGCGAGCACAGAGTCTGAAAAGGAAGAGATCAAGATTTCTCAAATTTGAACCAAAAAATCGACGAAATTTTTTTTTATGCAAGATTCAACATTGGCCACCAACTAGAAAGGTGCCAAAGAATCTAAGTTCATGTTCTCAAATGAACGAGTCCCACCGGGTGTGCCAGCTTGATGGACCCGATTCTTCCCTCTCTCCCGCTGCCTCCGCCCCGAGTCTTTCGGGGTACGGCGGAGGGGAGGAGAAAAAAAGTAAAGGGTATCAACATTTTGTACGGGTATGCCAATTTCACTTTTCTACTTGGAATCTTGGAATGGTGATCCGAAGATCCACCTTCACAAGTAGAAAGGGGAAATAAAACTTTTTCTAGTTTCCCATTGCACACATATTTTAAGAAAAGAGACAAAGGTTTTTTTTTTTATATGCCGTGAAAGGCGATTTCATTTGTTTGCCGTAAAAGGCGATTTTGCCGTAAAAGGCGATTTACAAATCTTATCCATTATGAAAGACAAGAATTGTGATTTTTTTGTCTCTTAAAAAAATACAAAGTACAAAAGGAAAAGCAAGAAAAGGGATCTAACTTCTCATTCGATTGTGGGAACACGTTCAGATCGACGGTTGCGAGCCATGTATGGGCTCCGCCATCGTCCATGCAGATGAGAACATGATTCTTGGATTCTTGGCTTGGCTTTTTAACCTCAGATTTTTAAAGGACAAAGACCAAGAGAAGGTCTTATATCCAATAAAAAGCTAAGTAAACGGGCTGAAAAGCCACGTTTTAGCCATGTTGGTAGAAGAAGGGAGGTCCTTGGGGGGGTGGCCCACCAAGGGTGCTTCAATCACCTTTTGGTGGTCTTGCAGCAGAGTTGCAGGAGTTCTGGATTTTCCGGGCAATTCTCTGGACTTCGAGTGAATTTCTCTAGCGATTTCTCTGGATTTTTTTCCCCCTACTTTTCCCTTTGGAATGCCCTCCTATTTATAGGCCTTTGGTAGCCATTTAGGAGGGTTTATGAGCATTGAATGCATTAATGCTCATAATGGGAGGAGTTACAAGTTTTAAATTATTTGTTTTGTAACTCCTTTTTCCTTGAATCTGATTGGCTGATGGAGAATAGTGAGCTTTTAATTGCCTTTAATCTCCATCATGGGAGGAGTTTCATGGCTTTAATGCCATAAATCATTTGACTTGTAACTCCCATTTGCTTGCTTTTGATTGGGCCGTCCAAAATAATGAGTTAATGACCGCATTAACTTGTCATAAAATGGGTCATTTAACCTCATTAATTGGTCGCCAAGTCGCGTGAAGAGTCGCGGGCCGCGCCGCGTCTTTTGGAATTCATCTTGCGATGACCGCCAGTGGATCCACATGTTGTTTGATGACCGCCGGTGGATCCACATGTTGTTTGATGTCGGATGGCGATGCAATTTCAGACATTGATTAATGTCGACGTGCCGGCAACATCTGTCCTGTTGATTTCACGTTCGAGCGGGCAGAAAGTGTGCTTTCTTTGTCGGCCGGTTGGCGATTTCAAGGCATCTAATGATCATCCAATGATTTCAGCGGCGAATCCGTGATGTTGACGAAGATCGACGGATTTCATGCACGAAAAATCAGATTTTGGAAAAATCACAGGGGCCAATCAACTCGAAAAGCGAAAAGGACCCGAAAAAGGGGTCTTCCGGCGACTTTTGCGTCGCCGGAACTCCATGTTCGCCGGTGACCATCCACCCATGGTCGCCGGCGACCATGGGGCTGGCGACCTTGGGCCATGGTCGCCGGCGACCATGGGCCTTGGGCCCATTTTTCAGCCGCCGTTCGGTCGCCTTTTCTTCGCCGTTTTTCGATCTTTTTTCATTCTTTTTTCTTCTGTATTTTTCCTGACATTTCCCCTCATTTATTGGCTTGATTCTCTTGAAGAAAACCCGACAAGAAGCCACGCAAATCGGAGCACCAAGTTCCCTATTTTTCTGGAAAGCCGAAGACTTTGTTGTGCGGTATTGCCGATTTTTTGTCAAGCATTGAAACTAGGCCAAACGATGTCGGAATGACCTGAAATTTGACGTGGAGCTTCTTGAGCAGTAAATAAGACTAACCATGGGCTTTGGTTTGAGTTTTGGAGCCTTTTTGGGTCCCGCAAATGCTCACCTTGATTTCGCCTCGAGGAAAATGCCGAGCTTTGAAACTAGGCCAAACGATGTCCGATTGACCTAAAATTTGACGGTGAGTCTTTTTAGCATTAGATATGACCAACCATAGGCTTTGGTTTGAGTTTTGAAGCCGTTTGGGGTCCCGCAAATGCTCGCCTTGATTTCGCCATGAGGAAAATGCCGAGCTTTGAAACTAGGCCAAACGATGTCCGTTTGACCTAAAACTTGACGGGGGACCTATTGGAGTCATTTTGAGATGATCCATTAGCTCCAATTTGGATGCCATGATTCCGGGGTGCTCCGCCGCCGGCAGGCTTGATTTTGCTTCGGAGCGTCGAGGTTGGGTCAAACGTTGTCGGAATGACCTGAAATTTGGCATGGAGCCTTTTGGAGGTATTCTGAGACCATCCGTAGGCTCTGATCGAAGTTTTGAAGTCTTCGACATTGTCGTTGCCGGGAGCTCCTGTCTGGCTGTCGGAGGAGTGAAGTTAGGCCAAATGATGTTGAAACGGCCCAAAACTTCATGTGTACCCCTCTTTTGGCTACTTTGAAAGACCTTGCAGTTTTTGTTTGACTCTGACAAGATCTGATGCTTGAAGTGGCGCCTTCCTATTTATGGCAGGATGTGACTCCATGTAGCTTTTGGTGTTCAAGGGACATAGTGATATTTTTGGTGTCAACAGCCTCGTGGACAGATTTTCAAAACTTTTGACCCACATGACTCAGAGTTCAAGTGCCCATAAGGCCATAAACCATATCCAAGATGCAATCCCTCCGTCTCATCAATCATGTACAGCAATAGAACCTATCTAATAGATAGAAATTAGCAACATCATGCAACCAATATAACCCACAACAAATAGAGAAGCAGATTATACCTTTGGAGCCCGGTAGTGCTCTAATGGAGAAGAAGACAATCAGCTAGATCAAGAACTCTTCTTGAAGCAAATTAGGATTTCTAAGACCTTGTTGTCTTCCACGCTATGACCCGCTATCAGATCTCTTTTCTCAAGAAGATTTATGGAAACTTCAAGAGAAAAGCCAACTAGAAACTCCAAGGAAGTAGAAGAGAAAGAGAGGAGAGAAAGGTGCGCAACAATTGCACAAAATAGGGCTGGCCGTGTCCTCCTTTTTGTGTACGTCAAAGGGGAGTGCTTCCCCTTCTATAGCCCTTTTGCAACTCCTCTTCATACTAATTAACTAGAAGTCCTACTTCCAAAATAATTAGTAACTTCCTCGTTCCCAATTATTATAGAAGTCTCACTTCCACAACAATTAGTAACTTACTATTACTACTATTAGAAGTCATACTTCGAATAGAAATAGTAACGTTCTAATTCCTTCCTTTTTAGAGTTCAAGTAGGATTAGTATCTTTTTAAAAACTTGGGCTAGCGTGGGGACCACTAGGGATTCCATAGAAAGTTGGCTCCAACTAGAACACCGCAACCCCACATCTCATGTGTAATCTGGGCCCATAGTTAATTGCAAATAACATCACTATACAAATGCAATTGCACTCCAGTCTTAGGAATAAATTACAAAGAAGACCCTAAACTTCCCGATTACCACAAGTAGGCCCCTCTATCAATATCCATAAATCAATTGGATCAAATGTGTCCCTTCCAATCCTAGATCCACATCTTATTATCCTTCAGCCCCAATTAATCACAGTGATCATCAGTACCATCCAATTAACTCTTAATTGAGATAAGTGCGCACTTACTAATGACAAATTCCATTAATTGGCACAAGGGATAATATAGATAGCTTTCATCTTAACCATTGGATGTTCCCAAAGTCCTACTACCACGTACCCAAGACACCGAGGTGTTGACCTACAGTTGGCCTCACTCATTGGTGAATCAAAGCAAATGAATAGATAGAAACTTGAGTTCATCAATGTCTCAAGATTGAGAGCCTATTGCTAGGGAATTATGAGAGCAAACCTTAAAATCAAGATAGTATTTCCATAAGGTGCTTTTCATGGTCCTTCAATACATCCAAGTACCACGTTATCCAAAATCTTACATTCTAATGATTGAGACAAATGACACTATCTCATAGTGATCAAAGTGCTGCAACATGATCAGATGAGATGCCCAGTCTCATCACTGGTTGTGAAGTTACTTAAGTATAAGATTTATGACACATGCCTCCCGTATATGGATCTCATCCATATACATTTATCACATCTACTATACTAATGGGACCCGGTTCTTGCCACAATGAGCACAACCTTGGGCCACTATATTCTACTCTTGCTTTGGCTTCTTGTTATGGTGCTGAGATCTCTGATTCTGCTGCTGGCAGTGCTGCTTCCTGTCTTGAATGATCATGTTATTGATATCTTCAAACTGGTATGCCGTCTTTACAGCCTCATCAAAAGTAACTGGTGGAACTACCCCAATGGTATCTCTCATGATAATGGGATTTAGTCCCTCCAAGAACTTATTGATCTTTTTCTGCTCCGTATCAATAAGCTCTGTAGCATACCTAGCAAGCCTCTCAAACTTGGTAACATACTCCAACACTGTCATACTGCCCTGTTTGAGCTGCTGGAACTCAATGGCTTTCTGTCTCTTGATGTGTGATGGAATATACTTGTCCTGAAATTGGGTTTTGAAGGCTGCCCATGCTTCCTCATTGGCCATGGCCATGTAGGGTTCTTTCACTGTTTGCCACCATTGGTCTGCTAGCCCATAGAATAAAGAAGTTGTAAGGTTCACTTTCTGTCTGCCTGTGCAAGTGAAGACATCGAAGATTTTCTCAGTATTAGCTAACCAGTCATCTGCCACTAGAGGATTTTCATTGCCTGAGAACTCCTTGGGTGCTCTTTTCCTAAACCTCTCAAACAATAGGTTGGGATCATGCTCCCTATTGTTTATAACAATATTGGGTGCAACTGGTGGAGCCTCTTGTCTATTCTGGAGAACCTCCAGAAGTTGCCTCTGCACCTGTGCCATTTCAACATCTTTCTTAGCCATTTGTTCCTGAAATCTGTTTTGGGCTTCATTTGCTTGTCTCTGTTGTGCCAACATAGCCTGCATGAGCTCTTGAAACTGATTTGCTGTAGGTATTGGATTCTGATCATTCTCATTTTGGTTACTAGCAGAAGCATTGTTCGGTAGAACTCTTCTAGGAGGCATTGCTGTAAAACAAAATGTTAGTACACAATAAATATAGTCAAATGGTTTCCTAGACGTCACACTAAGCAATTCTAACGAATTCACGAACTCTCACCACGATCCTAAGATCTTTCTAGTTTCTTTTAAGTGCCTGAAACAAGTCCCGCTCTGATACCAGTCCTGTCGCGACCCCGGACAGAGGCCGCGGCGGTTAAAGTGCGATTATAAGATTATTTGAAAGATTAAGATGATTAAACCTCCCACAGGTTCCCGCGGTGAGGGTTCCAAACAAACACACATGGAACAACCAACTCACATGATTAAGTATGCGGAAGCGCGTGGCAAATTACATCCTAACATATCATGTCATAATAGGAAACATAATGACATCG
Source organism: Camphora micrantha (assembly GCA_003546025.1). Taxonomy (NCBI): domain Eukaryota; kingdom Viridiplantae; phylum Streptophyta; class Magnoliopsida; order Laurales; family Lauraceae; genus Camphora; species Camphora micrantha. The sequence goes on along the minus strand of QPKB01000009.1, from coordinate 17,503,967 downwards.
AGACATAAATATCAGAATGAAAACATAACGAGGCATTCCCATAATAGTTCAAGTTGTAAAAGTTAACAAAGTAAATTAAGTTATTACACTTCCCAAAATAAGAGGCCAACAAAGGCCAATACAATTCCCAAAAAGTATATTAAAATCCCAAAATGTAATCCATCGAACTCGTGACCCATCCAAACGTCTACATGACGTCGTCGGGTTGCCACTCGCGTGCTAAGGTAGGCCCAACAGCCTCCTCCGGGCACTCCTCCTCAAAGGGAGGGTCTCCTGCACCTGGTCACCAAAATACAAGCATCAAACACGACGGTCTGGCAAGAAATCATTTAAGTGAAAGCATGTAAAACAAGGTTAAATCGAGGATATACTGAAATACTTTACTAAACGTAAAACAATACTTACGAACACTTTTCTAAATCAAAGACACACTAACATGAATGCATAACATATATATCATGAATAGTAAATCCACATAGAGCCCATCCTTTCTCTATCATTTATAATGAAAAGAGTAAGCACGCACGACAAGCACGAATATACATAATATAGCACGACACGATTCCCACAAATACGGGATTTCCGGCCGCGGAACCGGACACACACGATGTGTAATAAATACACTACTAATCTGCAGTTAGTTCACATGTTTAAGGACCCCCAGACAGTGGATCAGACTGAAAGGGCAGTCCAAGCTCTGTGGTGTTCACTTGAGTTCATGAATGCACAAAACACGCGAAACACGATTCAAACATATCGAAAATAAAAAGGGGAATTCACTTATCACGACAAGACAAGGCACGACTAGCACAATGCATAATATATATGCTCACAACTTATAGAAGTGATCCCCATTTAATACTTGAAACACAACTTGAAACATATCTTGGAAATACTTGAAACACATCTTGAAACACATCTTGTAACGAGCTTAAAGACTTGACTTCAAAACGAGTACACGACATAACTTGCAGTCTTAAATCCACTTTCAAAACACGATAATTTTATAAAGTGCAAGCTTAGGCTATTCATTGGCCATTGGTTGATTGGAACTCTATGTTTAAAATACATGGATTGGTGTCCCCGAAGTTAGTGCATAGCATGGAGTTCCATTCACACAATGTCTATTTAAAGTCCTTAATATAGCCTGGTTTTCAAATTTTAAAAGAAAAAGCAAATGGGCAAAAATCTGCATAAACAGTAAAATCTCAGTGTGCCCGGTCGACCTGGCCCTTGGCCGGTCGACCGCGTACACTGTGAGCCGGTCGACCGGCCAAGTCCCGGTCGACTCAGAGTTGTAACTTTTAATTCATGCACAGTGTTTTGGTCAGGTTCCAGAGAACCTGACCCTGCGTCGCCGGTCGACCGCGCCCTGGGCCGGTCGACCGCGTGAACTGCAAAAACAGTAAATCCCGCAGTTCAGCAGGTCAGCCAACTGGGACAAAAATCCAGTGTCCCCGGTCGACCGCGCCCCTTGGCCGGTCGACCGCGTACACTGCGGAAATCAGAACCCAGTTCAGATTTCTGCAGTGCACTGGTCCTTCTTTCCTTCCTTTCTTTTCTACAATCTTTCCAACCTAATTAGCAAACTAAATACATGAATGTAACATGTGGTCAAGGCTCATATTGGGCATTCATTTCATACTAAAACAAATCATTAACATGGAAACCCATTTCAAAATCCTTGAAACCCTTTCTTATCAAAACAAAATCCAAACTTCAACCAAAACAAGACTTGATTAAAAGATATGAAATCTGAATGTTTGGAAAGCTATTAAACATGCTTGCATTATCTAAAGTAAGATCACAATCATGAAAGCCTAATAAATCACAACCTTAGTACCAAAATACAAATCCAAGAACACACATGCACAACAACTTAAATAGATCACTTACCTTAGCCAAATGAACACAAGTTCTTTCTTCAAGCACTCCAAACCAAAGGTCAAGCCAAGAACTACAAAATCCCATGAAAAATCCATTCAAAACTCACCCAAAAACACAACCAAGCAACCCATTTAGAAATAGGTGCTATAGGTTAGAAAAACATGCTCTTTAGGAGTAGAAAGAACTCTATTGAAGAGATGGGTTGTTGCCCTTACCTAAAGGTGCCCAAACGAAATGCAAAGAGAGAAATGAAGATCTCTTCCAACAAGAAACTTCAAGAAAATGGTACCAATAGAAAGCTTGTCTTGAGAGGAAGAAGGTGATGATCTTAGAATTTCATTTAGAGTCTCCTAGCTCAAGCATTCATGAAGAGAAGGAGAAGAGAAAAGAGGGTTTTCTCAACCTAGGGCAAGGAAGTTGCATGATTTTGTTGTGGAATGGGGAAAGGGAAAGGGGAAAGTAGCTTAAGTGTTTAGACAAGTGGGTCCCCTTTAGTGCAAATCTTGCATGAGTCAAAACATGATCTTATGGGCCTCAAATGAAGTCGACGAAGAAGGATAAAACGATCCTTGAAATATCTAGTTTCCAAAAAGTATATTTTTGACATGGTTTTGGGATCTCGAAAATCGTGTCCAGATTTGAGTGTGAAAAGGCTATTTTACCCTTTTTGGCCAAAACTTGAGTTTCTGGGCTTCAAACACAATTGAGTTAAACACGAAAGTTGCACATAATCATAAAACCAATCAAATGAGATGAAAATCACGATTCACATAAAACCAAACACAATCTTCCCACGCTTGCACGTACACCCAGGCCTTCCTGAATGAGCCTAATAAATACTAAACGTTCTCGAACTCCCCCAAAGCTATAACCATGACCAAAACTAATCACATTCTAACCCACAATAACTAAACCCAAATCAAGACTAAGCACACACTAAACAAACACTATTGGGTTAATCCTGGGTTGGGGTTTGACAATTGGTCATGTGCATTAAGTAATAAAACACCATTCATCTCATGAAATGAAAGCATAACTTTGTTGATGAATAAAGAAATTAATCAATTTATTACAACAACTGATGGATTGAGTCCATACAATCTAACAATTTCCCACTTGGGCTCAGTGCCAGTCAGAGTTGCATCTCATGCTCATCCCATCTACATGTTGCTCAAAGACTTTGGTAGTCAAAGGCTTAGTAAAGGGAACTGCCAGATTGTCCGCAGAGGCTATCTTGGTAATAGCAATATCACCTCTCTGCACAATCTCTCTGACTAAGTAATCCTTCCTCTATACATGCCTTTGGCTTTTATGGCTTTTGGGCTCTTTGGACTAAGCGACTGCCCCACTCCTATCACGGTAAACTGTGAGCGGCTGTCGGGCCAAAAGTACCACTCCAAGTTCTATTAGGAATCTCTTGAGCCATACTACTTCCTTAGCTGCTTCACGAGCCGCTACACATTCAACCTCTAATGTGGAATCAGCGATACATTCATGTTTTATACTCCTCCAGCTGATAGCTCCGCCACCAAGCATAAACACATAACCAGAGGTGGATTTCCTGGAATCCTTATCTGACATGAAGTCAGAATCTATGTACCCGACTGGAATCAGCTCATCACTATCATAATTCAACATGTAATCTCTAGTCCTTCTCAAGTATTTGAGAATACACTTTACAGCAGTCCAATGTCCAGGTCCTGGATTAAACTGATATCTGTTGACTGGGCCCACTGCATGACAGATATCCGGTCTAGTACATAGCATAGCATACATGAAGCTACCAACAGTCAAAGCGTATGGTATCGACCGCATCTGCTCCTTTTCCTCAGGTGTCTTAGGACACTGATCCTTGGAAAGGTACACTCCATGCATGAAATGTGTAATACCCTTCTTGGAGTCTTGTATAGCAAACAGTACCAGTACCTTATCTATGTATGCAGCTTGAGATAAGCCATTCATCCTATTTTTCCGGTCTCAATGGATTTTGATTCCTTGGATGCAACTAGCTTCTCCCAAGTCCTTCATATCAAAAGTCTTAGCCAACCAAACTTTCACTGTAGACAACATTCATATGTCTTTCCCAAGGAGAAGGATGTTGTCGACGTATAAAGCCAGAAAAACTACCATGTCACCTTCACTTTTCATGTACATAACTCTTCCGGATTTTGACAAAACCAAAATGACTTGATTGCCTGGTCAAAACGGATGTTCCAGCTTCGGGATGCCTGCTTCAGTCCATAAATAGACTTTTATAGCTTGCAAACTTTTTGCTCTTGGTTTTTAGCTATAAAACCGTTTGGCTACACCATATAGAAGTCTTCCTCAAGATGGCTGTTGAGAAATGTCGTCTTGACATCAATTTTCCAAATCTCATAATCGAGATGAGCCGCAATGGATAAGAGTATCCGGATGGACTTGAGCATGGCTACCGACGAGATGGTTTCCTCATAATCGATACCCTCTTTCTAAGTATATCCTTTCGCAACAAGCCTGGCCTTAAAGGTCTCCACTCTACCATCCTACCATCCGGTCCTCTTTTTCTCTTATAGACTCACTTGCACCCAATAGGTTTAATATTGGCATGCAAGTCCACAAGTTTCCAAACTTGATTGGAGTACAAAGAGTCCATCTCAGCTTTCATAGCATCTTGCCAACGTCTCGAATCTTTGTCATTAATTGCTTCATCATACTTACAAGGATCTTGTTCCAGTTCTTCCGGAACTGCCTTGTAAGACTGTCCCAAGAACGAGAACCTGTCAGCGGGGTCTGACAATCCTCCCACTACGACGAGGCACTGGTGAAACTATTGGGCCTGGTAAGGGCGGTTCTTCCTCAAGTTCGGTCATACTTGGATTTGGAATTGACTGCTCTTGAATCTCTTTCAAGATCACCTTATCTAAAGTTTTTCGATCCATCATATAATCTTCCTCTAGATTAACCGTATTGGTGTTCAGCAACACTTTCTGCTCTCTAGGATTATAGAATAACCAACATTTAGTTCCTTTAGGATATCCTACAAACATGCATACTTCCGACTTCGTTTCCAACTTATCCGTCTTAACCTTTAGCATGTGTGCCAGAAAACCCCAAATATGTAAATGTTGTAGACTAGGCTTTCGCTCGGACCACAACTCCCGGGGAGTCTTAGGTATAGACTTAGATGGTATAAGATTTAGTATGTACATTGCAGTATCCAAAGCGTATCCCCAAAAGGATATAGGTAATCCTGAGAAACTCAACATATACCTAATCATATCTAAAAGAGTCTGGTTCCTTCTTTCTGCTACTCCATTCTGTTGAGGCATACCAAGAGCAGACAACTGGGATAGAATTTCATTCTCTGATAAGTCTCTCATAAAATCAGCAGAGAGATATTCCCCTCCTCGATCTAATGAAAGAGTCTTGATACTCTTACCTAATTGTTTTTCCGCTTCCACTCGAAACGCTTTGAGCTTTTCAAAAGCCTCGGACTTGTGGTGCATAAGGTATATGCATCCATATCTTGAGTAATCATCTGTGAAAGTGATGAAGTACTCATATCCTCCTCTGGCCCTGACATTGATGGGTCCACACACATCAATATGCACTAATTCCAATAAATCTTTGGCTCTATTACCCTTAGATGAAAGGGTCTTTTGGTCATTTTGCCTTCCAAACAAGACTCACAGACAGGCATTGGTTCTACCACCAATAAAGGCAAGATACCATCTTTCACTAGCCTATCAGTCCTATTTAGGTTTATATGACCTAGCCTCAAGTGCCAAAGTTTTGTTGGACTAGATGAAGGTAACTTCCTCTTTAATTATGGTCTATTAATTATTTCAATATCATGTATCTCATACATCGTGGGAGTCAACAAATAAAGCCCATTAGTTACCTTGCCAGAACATATAAAAGTATCATTCCTCTTTATGACAACTTTAGTACCAAAAGTAATTAAATAACTTTTATTCACCAAACTAGAAACTGAAATTAAATTCCGCCATAAAGACGATACATATAATGGGTCTGACCAAACCAATTTATTATTTGAAGAACATAAAGCAGTCACTCCTACCGAAACAGCCTCCGCCTTAGCGTCAGATCCTAGGTTAACAATGATTTCTCCGTCACTGAACCTCCTGGTTTCCTTGAACCTCTCCAACGTATTACATATGTGATTAGTTGCCCCGAAGTCCACACACCAGGATTCTGAAGTACCCGTTGCAAAACCAGGATTCTGAAGTACCCGTTGCAAAACTAACTTCAGAAATAAGTGACTCAATCATATCTGAGGTCTTCTTCTTAGACAAATAATCTGGACAATTCCTTTTCCAATGTCCTATCTTACCACAATGGAAATAGTTTCCTTTTGTCCCTAAATCCTTAGCCTTGGCCACGCCACCATTAGGACCATTCTCCACCTTAGGACCCTTTGGAACTGATTTCTTCTTGCCTTTCCGCCCTTTGCCTTTTGGCTTGGACTTGGCATCTGACTTTTCTGTCATCAGGGCAATTGGCTTCTTCTTCATAATCCCTTCAGTCACTACCAGCTGGCTAGACAACTTAGCTAGAGTCAGATTCATTTTATTCATATTATAATTGACCTTGAAATTGTTGAACGACTCTGTCAATAACTCAAGGATTATGTCGATCTGCGATTCTACATCAATCGCAGCCCCCAGTACATCTAACTCATTCAATGAGTCCATCATTTTCAACATGTGTTCCTGTACTGATGTACCTTCAGCCATCTTGGTGCTAATGAGTACCCTCATGGCTGCCTGCCTAGCAAGCCTGCCCTATTCCGCAAACATCTTCTTTAAGTTTGATATAATATCATTTGCAGTCTTGTAGGATTGATGTTGTGTTGCAAAACACTAGACATAGATGCCTGAATGTAACATCTGGCTATCTCATCGTCTTTTGTCCATTTGGTGTAAAATTCATTTTCTTCTTCTGTTGCATCCGGGCCAGGCTCATCAAGTGGGGGGGTGTTTGGTAATGACATATTTATATCCTGAAGCAGACAGGATAATATCCAAGTTCCGTTTCCAGTCTACATAGTTGGATCCCACCAACTTATTCTGGTTGAGGATGGTTGCAAGTGGATTGAAAGTATTCGAATTCATGCTTGAAAAATTGTAGCACATAGCCATACATTCAATTAATGAATTTAAATGACATCAGGGTTTAGTATTCTACCAAATTTATGTGGGAATCCTCATTACTACTAAATTCAGAATACATCGAAACCCAATCCCTGGGGTATGCCTCCTTGAGGAGTGCGAATACCACCTAGATTGGTGCGAAATCAAACTTGGTCAAAATTAAAATTAAGACTAACTATCCATGATCCCCATCATTCATTATTATCTAGGTATCTCATACCAAATAATGTATGACTCCCGATTAGCTACGGTTTCTAAAATAAATGAAGCAAATCCTTGGGTATACTACATCATTATTTTAGTTAAGTGTGACCCATCAACTAGCATTGCATGACAACCATTGCGAGCAGCTCCTCCTTGGAGAGTAGGCCCCTGTCCCGTCTCACCAACACTATCCATAGGAGATCCATATCTAGTAACCAGACAAATAGAAGCCCTCTGTGGGGAACGGCCATTCTTAAGATGGTGCGAGGCTAATACTTCACTTACAATGGACCTATGGTGGAAAACCCTGGGGATTTCTAAATATAAATGCCTCGCTCCCACTTAATATTTTAGAATTGAGGATTTCCTTATAGGTATATGGGCCCACAAATATAGACATCAAATCGTCTCATGATATGACCAATGATTGGTTCCAAGTCAAGTTATTTTAAGGAAAGTCCAGTTTCTAAAATTAATGTTACCAATGGATCCATCTCATGGGCCCACCAACTCTAATTAGAACTATTTCAAAAAATTGATTTGATTTGACCAATTTTGGAAATTGCTATGTTTAGATTAGATTTGAAAACTTTCTAAAACAAGCATTCATCCATAAATAGAAAGTGCTAAAATTAGAAACTAGTCATCTCCTCCACATGGCCCAAGCGGAATAGACTTCTTGGACTTCTAGACTTTCCAAAACTTTGGGATTCCTCAAACTCTTTGGGCATCTCCAAAACGCTTTTTGGTAATCTTCAAACTCTTTGATTAGGAGTCCAACTTCACTTTTTTTCTTCATCTCGGACATCTCCAGAATTTGCAAATTTAGAAAAATTACATAAATTCTTATGCCTCGATTAATGAGACTTACATGGTAATCTAAACATGAAAATTTACCATGCCTTGCCCATTCGCGGAAAACCAAGAAAACCATGACGCCCTTTATACTTAGCCTCAAATAAACCAATAACCATAAAAGAATGTAAAAGTCTTGTGGGCCACATGGAGAGGACATGAACCTGCATGGTCAATATCAAGAACATAGTAGGTGCTAGGTTTAATAAGATATCATTCATCTGCCCGAGATCCTGCAGAAAAATTCATCTTCTTATCCGAACCAGCCCCTTCTTTCACATTCATATCAGATACAAAATGCATACAATTACCAAATCTGATCCTTACAAAGTGTCAAACCCCAACCCAGGATTAACCCAATAGTGTTTGCTTAGTGTGTGCTTAGTTTTGATTGGGTTTAGTTATCGTGGGTTAGAATGTGATTAGTTTTAGTCATGGTTACAGCTTTGGGGAGTTCGAGAACGTTTAGTGTTTACTAGGCTCACTCAGGAAGGCCTGGGTGTACGTGCAAGCGTGGGAAGATTGTGTTTGGTTGTGTGTTGATCGTGATTTTCATTTCATTTAATTGGTTTTATGATTATGTGCAACTTTCGTGTTTAGCTCATTTGTGTTTGTAGCCTAGAAACTCAAGTTTTGTCCAAAAGGGTAAAATAGCCTTTTCACACTCAAATCTGGACATGATTTTCGAGATCCCAAAACCATGTCAAAAATATACTTTTTGGAAACTAGATATTTCAAGGATCGTTTTATCCTTCTTCGTCGACTTCATTTGAGGCCCACAAGACCATGTTTTGACTCATGCGAGATTGGCACTAAAGGGGACCCACTTGTTTAGCACTTAAGCCCTTTTCCCCTCTTTCTCTCCTCATTCCACAAAAATCCTGCAACCTTCTTGACCTAGGGCTGAAAACCCTCTTTTTTCCCCTCTTCTTCTCTTCATGAATGCAAGAGCTATGAGTCTCCAAATGAAATTCTAAAACCACCATCTTCTTCCTCTCAAGACAAGCTTTCCATTGGTACCATTTTCTTGAAGTTTCTTTGTGGGAAAGATCTCCATTTTCTTCTTCATTTCTTGTTTGGGCACCTCTAGGTAAGAGCTTCAACCCATCTCTTTAATGGAGTTTCTTCTACTTCCAAAGATCTTGTTTTTCTAACTTGTAACAACCATTTCCAAATGGGTTGCTTGGTTGTGTTTTTGGGTGAGTTTTTGAATGGATTTCATGGGTCTTTTGTAGTTCTTGGATTGGCTTTTGGTTAGGAGTGCTTGAAGAAGAATCTTGTTTTCATTTGGCTAAGGCAAGTGATCTATTTAAGTTGTTGTGCATATGTGTTATGGATTTTCACTATGTCCCTTGAGGTTTGCACTTATCTTGTGTTAAGTTCTATGGTTATGTATTTTCTTAGACTCTCATTTTATGATTTCTATTCAAGTTTATGCACCAATGTTAAGTAACTTCTAAACCTTCAGATGTCTAGTTGATTTTTAAGCTTTGCTTCTTGAGAAATGTGAGCTTATTTTGATGAGAAATAAGGTTTGGATGTTTAAAATCATGGGCTTAATGATTTGGTAAAGTGGATTTGACCCCTTGGAGAGCATGGTGGCTCAAGGGATTTCAGGTGGATTAAGTGTAAGATGGGGGAAAGAATGGGCTTGTGAACCATGCAGGAGGAGTGCAGTTTCTGCACTCAGCGAGCACAGGCAGAAGCCTGTTCGCTCGAGCGACCCATGGGTCCGCTCGAGCGACCAGGCCACAGGCGCACTGTTCGCTCGAGCGACCCATGGGTCCGCTCGAGCGAGCGCAGAGACAGAAGGCTGTCCGCTCGAGCGACCCTTGGTTCGCTCGAGCGAACTGCCTACTGCCTGAATTGTGTTGAGACAGAACCTGTTTAGAAATTTTATCTCATTTATGCACTTTTAAGAAAAACTAGGCTATGTTATGGACTTTAACCTGACATTGCGTGATTGGAACTCCAAGATACGAAGCAACTTCGGGGACACCAATTATTATATTTTAACAACAGAGTCCCAATCACACAAGGGTCAATGAATAGCCTAAGCTTGTACTTGATGAAATTATCACATTTTGAACTTTGTTTTGATACGACAAGTAATATCGTGTACTCGCTTTGAATTCAAGTATTTCCAAGATGTGTTTCAAGTATTAAATGGGGATCACTTTTATAAGTTTTGAGCATATACATTATGCATTTTGCTAGTCGTGCCTTGTCGTGTTGTGACAAGTGATTTCCCCTTTTATTCTCGATATGTTTGAATCGTGCTTTGCGTGTTTTATGCATTCATGAACTCAAGTGAACACCACAGAGCTTGGACTGCCCTTTCAGCCTGATCCACTGTCTGGGGGTCCTTAAACATGTGAACTAACTGCAGATTAGTCGTGTATTTATTACACATCGTGCGTGTCCGGTTCCGCGGCCGGAAATCCCGTATTGTGGGAATCGTGTCGTGCTATATTATGTATATTCGTGCTTGTCGTGCGTGCTTACTCTTTCCATTATAAATGGTAGAGAAATGATGGGCTCTTTGTGGATTTACGATTCATGATATATATGTTATGCATTCATGTTAGTTTGTCTTTGATTTAGAAAAGTGTTTCGTAAGTATTGTTTTACGTTCCGTAAAGTATTTCCTTATGTTCTCGATTAAACATTGTTTTACATGCTTCACTTAAAATGATTTCTTGCCAAACCGTCGTGTTTGATGCTTGTATGTTGGTGACCAGGTGCAGGAGGCTACCCCCTTGAGGAGAAGTACCAGGAGGAGGCTGTTGGGCCTACCTTAGCCCGTGAGTGGCAACCCGATGACGTCATGTAGACGTTTGGACGGGTCATGAGTTTCGATGGATCATCTCTTTGGGTTTTTATATACTTTTGGAAATTGTATTGGCCTTTGTTGGCCTCTTATTTTGGGAAGTGTAATAACTTAATATACTTTGTTAACTTTACAACTTGAATTTATGGGATTGCCTCGTTATGTTTTCATTCTGATATTTAGTCTTGATGATATTATGTTTATATTCTATCATGACTTGTTAAGATGTGATTTGCCACGCGCTTCCGCATACTTGATCATGTGAGTTGGTTGTTCCGTGTGATTTTTGGAACCCTCACCGCGGGAACCTGTGGGAGGTTTAATCATCTTTCTTATAATTAATCTTACATCACCACCATTTAACTGCCGCGGCCTCGGTCCGGGGTCGCGACACAAAGCCTTAGGTCTATCATCTTCGCATCTCATGCAAAAATTAGATCTAGATCGCTGATATAACAAGATTAGAGATGAGGTAAGGCTCTAATACCAATTGTTAGAAGTAGGTAGGCCTCATGGACAGATTTTCAAAACTTTTGACCCACTTGACTTAGGGACCAAGTGCCCATAAGGCCATAAACTATATCCAGGATGCAATCCCTCCGTCTCATCAATCATGTACAACAATAGAACCTATCTAATAGATAGAAATCAGCAGCACCATGCAATCAATATAACCCACAACAAATAGAGAAGTTGATTATACCTTTGGAGCCCGGTAGTGCTCTAATGGAGAAGAAGACAATCAGCTAGATTAAGAACTCTTCTTGAAGCAAATTAGGATCTTCAAGACCTTGTTGTCTTCAACGCTATGACCCGCTATCAGATCTCTTTTTTCAAGAAGATTGGTGGAAACTTCAAGAGAAAACCCAATTAGAAACTCTAAAGAACTAGAAGAGAAAGAGATGAGAGAGAGGTGTGCAACAATTGCACAAAATAGGGCGTGTTCTCCTTATTGTGTACGTCAAAGGGGAGTGCTTCCCCTTTTATAGCCTTTTTGCAACTCCTCTTCATACTAATTAACTAGAAGTCCTACTTCCAAAATAATTAGTAACTTCCTCCTTTCCAATTATTATAGAAGTCTCACTTCCACAACAATTAGTAACTTACTATTACCACTATTAGAAGTCCTACTTCAAATAGAAATAGTGACTTTCTAATTCATTCCTTTTAGAGTTCAAGTAGGATTAGTATCTTTCTAATAACATGGGCTAGAGTGGGGACCACTAGGGATTCCATAGAAAGTTGGCTCCAATTGGGATACCGCGACCCCACATCTCATGTGTAATCCGGGCCCACAGTTAATTACAAATAACACCATTATATAAATGCAATTGCGCTCCAATCTTAGGAATAAATTACAAAGAAGACGCCAAACTTTCCGATTACCACAAGTATGCCCCTCTATCAATATCCATGGATCAATTGAATCAAATGTGTCCCTTCCAATCCTAGATCCACATCTTATTATCCTTCAGCCCCAATTAATCACAGTGATCATCAGTACCATCCAATTAACTCTTAATCGAGATGGGTGCGTACTTACTAATGACAAATTCCATTAATTGACACAAGGGGATAATATAGATAGATTTCATCTTAGCCATTGGATATTCCCACAGTCCTACTACCACGTACACAAGACACCGAGGTGTTGACCTACAGTTGGCCTCACTCATTGGTGAATCAAAGCAAATGAATAGATAGAAACTTGAGTTCATCAATGTCTCAGGATTGAGAGCCTATTGCTAGGGAATTATGAAAACAAACCTTAAAATCGAGACAGTATTCTATAAGGTGCGTCTCATGGTCCTTTAATACATCCAATGTACCAGCACCGTGATCCAAAATCTTACACTCTAATGATCGAGACAAATCACACTATCTCATAGTGATCAAAGTGCTGCAACCTTATCAGATGAGATGTCCAGTCTCATCACTAGTTGTGAAGATATTTAAGTATAAGATTTGTGACACATGTCTCCCGTATATGGATCTCATCCACACACATATATCACATCTAATATACTAATGGGACCCGATTAATCTGATGAACCATCATGTCATATGTATTGGTCATATGCATTAAGTAATAAAACACTATTCATCTCATGAAAGGAAAGCATAACTTTGTTGATGAAAAAAGAAATTAGTCAATTTATTACAACAACTGATGGATTGAGTCCATACAATCTAACACCTCCTAAGGTTGATGTGATGATATAATAATCCCATTGTATCATAGCTAATGGAAGTGTAGATGGACTACACTAATTGTATCATGTATTTTTATAGTTCTTATTTGATGGATAATGTTCCTAACAACATTTTTTCTCTTTTACAGTTGTTTATATAGTTTGACAGTCTCCCCATAACAAATTTGGAATCTTAATTATTTAACTCAAACTATTCTAGTTTTTTTTATCTTTCCATTAGATAATATATTTGTTTCTTTTAGATTTATTTTCTCTTCAAAATAATCTTAAATTTTAATATTTCAAATCGATAATGGTAAATTTTTTTGTTTTAGACTTGCTTTATCTTCATTAATTAGTATCTCAAAAAGAGCCCCAAATTAAATATATTTTTATTTTTGGGCCCTGGCTTAGCACATGCCTGTTGTGCTAGTTGATCATGCATGACAAACTATTGAGTCCACCTTGCCATTTGATTTATGATTCTATTTTTTTTAAGTTCCTCTTTCTCTCACTTCCTCTCTCTACTCTTTAATTATAATATATAGGAGTATAAATAGATATATCATATTATGCATATGCATAATATAGGAATGATATATTTTTTATGTTTTTGTCCTTATTTTTCGCTTTTGTCTTTCTTTCCATTTTCTTTTAATGAAATTCCTTATTTACCAAAAATACATATTATGTATATATAAATTTTATACTACAAATGTCCTCTATGCTTACTTGTGCTTAGCATGGGTACCTTTTGCTCATGGTTAAAAATGGAGAACTAGATTTAGTTGGGATCATGGTGGATATGATAGTTCATTCGCACTAAATAGAGATCCTAAGATGTTTATACAAGGATTTTAAACTCTAGGCCTCGTTTTGTTTGCAAATAGGGCTCAGACAAAGGAACACTAAAAAGAGGTGAACGCTATAAGGTGGAAATGTAGATGGGACCCTGGCTTTCCCAAGATTGATTTATTAGGGCGATGGCTGGGTATTCATTTCCCATCTTCTCTCGATTCATCTTACATTGAAGGGTAAATTATTTTATGTTCATTTTTGGATTTTATCTTGCTTTAATTTTAACCACTATTAAAAATATATTTGTTCGAATTCCCGGGAATTCAATTTACATGAAAAATATGCCTTATAAGGTACTACCCATCATTTGGAATAACTGTATTTTTGGAACCATGAGGAACTTCCCCTTCAAAATTCCGAATATACAAATGGATCCCACTTACTATGCTATTACATGAAGGATATAACTTTAAGAAAATTCATAGAGGTGAACGTGAATTTTATCGAAGAATTATGGCAAAGCCAAATCTATTTTGTCTAGGATACAAGTGACAATTGACTAACAACGGCGATCAATAATATTTTTTATATTTATTTATTTATAATTTAAAACTGAATTTATTTTATTTTGCAAATTTTTTTTTTTTCATATGCCCTAATAAGAAAATCCTAAATTTGAAAACACTTCAATATTTTTTAAGATAATTCCTCAAAACTTTAAGGACCGTTAAAATATGAAAATAATAGGGCTCACCATAATGAATCCAAACCACTAAAACTAGTTATTTACTCCTTATTCTAGGAGTAAAAGTTAGTATCTCGCTCAAGTAAGGCTGGGCCTATATTGGGTTGATCACATGTAATCAACTCCACCCATAATTAATAAATGAAAACCTATTGATAAAAAAAATGATTTAAAATCTGTTGATTGGTTACCTATGACCATTTAATAGGCCACAATGCTATGGTAGACATGGATGGTGAAAAATCTATTATTTAGTTATTTTTTGTTGTTTGATGATCGCAGTGCTTATGGTAGGCATTTATAGTTGAGAGCACATCACGGTAGGCGATAGCCATTAATTAGCCAATTTCATAAACAGGGTGAAGAGTCAAGGTGTAATATCGTTGCTACTTATAATAAACAGCATCTTCTTAAGCGAACTTTTCTAAGATTATACTCTAATAGGAATTGGTCCCCCGCTTAGATTGAGAAAATCATATTTAAAATGTATGCTCAAATATGGTGAGACCAACTTAGCTATTTAAATTTAAAGGATAGTCAAGATGCCTAAATCTAACTAGTTGTAGAACAAAGCTTTTCTAAAGTGCCGCGGAGGAGAAACATCACCTTAAGACTCTCTTTTAAATTCTCCTTAAAACTTGGAGAATGATTTACCTAATCTTTTAGAAGCAAGTAAAAGACAAGAATAACCTTGAGATTTTTTTAATTTTCCCATTTTCATGAAAGAAAAATGTAGATGAGGATGAGTGAAATTGCCACAAAGATTAAAAAGATCCTTAAAATTTATAAACTTATCTCATTCTTCTAAGGAACAAAATAAGATGAGGATGTAATATAAAGGTTTTTGGAAGAAAGTGAGATATTGTTGAAAGTCCGGGATCCTAACCCTAGAGGGGGGGTGAATAGGGTGATCTACAAATAATGACTAATTATGGTCAATTTTAATTTCTTAACAATCAACTAGTCACAAGTGATGATTTATCAAACAAGATGCGGAAGCTAACAAAAATAATCACCACAAGCATACATCATCACTCAAAGATTTATAGTGGTTCGGCCTCAATGCCTACATTAACTACCGGCTTGTGATCTAACACCCCACCGGATTTTCACTATTTATGCTTTTCAAAAGGCTAAGCAATAACCTTTACAACGATGTTTTTCTAGGCCAAACAATAACCTATCAGTGTTCTTTTCTAGGCTAAGCAATAACCTTTACAAGATGCTTTTCAAAGGCTAAGCAATAACCTCTACAATGTGCTTTTCTTAGGCTAAGCAATAACCTTAACAATAGAAAGATTTCTCTCAAAGAAGTGTCTACACAAACACTCAAGGAGATACAATTTAAGCTCAATACATTTACCTCTTAAATAGGCTGATATGAAAGTTTAAATCAAGATACAAACATACACAAACAATAGCAAAGGTGTGTGCTCAAAGTGTATGAATGTTTACTTTAATCATTTTCTGAAAGGAAGCTCTCAAATGAATGCTTGATGCATTTGAAAATCTAAGCACTGAAAAAGATGATTAAAGTTATAAGCTAATCACATGAAGAATTCAAACAATTTGGAAAGACATGCTACATAAGTTGTATGAAGTTTAAAGATTAAAAACACATGTGATTGAGACAAGAATGTTTGCAAAACAATCTAATATTCCAAAGTGATATTGTGTTTGCAAAACATCTCAAATAAAGCTAGAAATCATGCAAATATGAGATTACAAAGAATTAAACATGCATGATTTTAAATGGAGTGGAAATCAAGATTAACTTGAAGGATATACCTTTTAAATCTCAAACATTTTGATTTCCAATAGGCCTCTAGCTTTCCTAGCTTATTCCTCTTCTTTAGGCTTCAATATTGTTCAAAGGTTTTACTCATCAAGCCCCTTGAAAGAAGGGAATGAAATGAACTTTTATACAAAAACTAGTCCAACGGCTAGTTGGCTCGGTCGACCCCATGACCTTTCGGTCGACCGAGTCCAACAGTCATATTAGCCAACGGGTAGTTTACTCGGTCGACCGGGAGCAGGACACGGTCGACCGGGTACACAGGCCTGAGAGAAGTTCCTGCAGATTTTTGAGAAAATGTTTTATGAAAACATGAACTCCAGGCCAATATGTTTTATGCATACTAAAATGATTCTAAAAATGAGAGATGAATGCAAAACATGAACCTCGATGTCTAACTTGATTTTTCAAAACCATGCACGAAGAACTAGGCTTTCGAAAGTACACTTTAAGTTCTAAAACATGCAGGATGAAGTCTTTGAAAATCAAAATCATTTTCAAGTCTAAGATCCAGATTTCAAGGTCCAAACTATGATGAATGGGTGTGTGATCAGTTGACGAACAGTGGTAGTGTATCCATCAAATTAGCAACATACAGGAATCCTAACAATTGTAAGATACTTTCTAAGTTATCCAAACACCTCCTTTTTAGGTGAATAGATTACATTCTAAACTAGTAGATAATGTAGAAAAATATCTTAAAATATCTCGTTTCCAAACACCCCAAATCTTTTTATATATGAACTAGCGCTTCAGGGCCCGTGCCCAACGCGAGCCTTTAATTCATCGAAGGAAAACCCAATTTAAATTGAAAGTAGACACTGAATAAACAAACAAACTACATTTAATACAATTATATAGGAAATTCAAGATTGGTCACCATCTTTTGGAGAACCTCATGTACCTTTATGCCTTCCCATTCATGGGGGGGTGGATATTTGATACAGAGAGAGGTTGGTTGAAAGTAAATTTAAATATAAATTGGAAATAACTGTTGGTCAAATGCATATGGAAGGCATGATTTTTTTTTTTTATAAAGGAAAATATTTTGAAAGAATCTTATATATAAATCTAAATCAATCATCGAAAGAAAAACATCAATGAAGGTTATTGTTAGTGGCGTATGATGACAGGTAATTGTCGTGGTATGGCATAAGATCACTTGTGACAACTCTTGCAATTGATTGTATCAACACCATAGGAAATGACGTTGATACTAATCAATAATAACTCATATGATAAGGACCCATTCTTCATGCTTCCAAAAGTTGGAGAGTCCCATCAGTGATGAAATACCAATCATGAACACTGATAGAAGATTGCAATCCTAAATAATAAATATTATCTTCAGCACAAGAGCCCATGTATAAATATTAACCATGTAAATAAAGTGGAAAACGTCAAATATCAAAATATTAACTAATGGATCTTAATGGCAAATCCCAAAATGCAAGACTTCAACCAAAAATACAAAATCTTTACATAATAAGAAGTTGGCAAATCCTAAAATCCAGAAGATTATCTTGGAATATGCAAACTCTTGCATTCCTAAAAGTTTTCCACCACATTCAGTAAAAGTTGTTTCATCAATTGTGAAAGTCCAAGAGCGAATCCTAGAGGGGGGGGGGGGGGGGGGGGGGGGGGGGTTTGAATAGGGTGAGCCACGAAAAACTAGACCAATTAAAACTATTTAATTTTTTAAGTCACTTATGCTTTGAGAAAGATTAATTTTCATGTGAAGAGAAGCAATCTCTAAGATAAGCATGCCAAAGAAAACTAACAACTATAATCTTGATAGAGTCAAACATAAAGCATCATCCATGAAAAGAAAGATGAAAGATCAACCACCATGACACAAACATTTATAGTGGTTCGGCCAACATGCCTACATCCACTCCCGGTAACCCTACCGGATTTCACTATCTCAAATTTAGGTTTAGGATCACCTCAACCCTTACAAATACATCACTTATGCTTTTCAAGGCTAAGCAATAACCTATACACAATGCTTTTCTTAGGTTAAGCAATAACCTTTACAAGATGAATTTCTCTTAAATAAAATGACTATAGATGCATGGATAAGAGAATAATGAAGTGCAATTTAATACCTCTAATAAGGTTGAATAGAAAGTGGAAACTTAACTTCTAGAAGCATGTATATGAATGACAAAGTCTATGAATAATGCATGAACTAGAAATCACTCTATCTCTTTTTGAAAGATGAAACTATAATTGATGCAAAGATGATAAACATAAGTGTGAGAAAGAGTTGTTTTACAAACACATGGTTTTCCAAAAGATCAAACTTGAATGAGAAAGAACAATCTTAAGATTAACAAGTTAGTTTTGAAAATAAGGATTCATATCTCAAGTGAAATGTAAATCATATGTAGATTTCATAAAGTTAAACCATTTCAAAGTTCAAAGCATATTATGAAACACAACATCTCAAGAAGAAGGCCAACTATTTGATCATGCTTGAAAAGAAAACAAAGATTTAAAAACAAAGCATGAAATTAATCTTGGGATAAAGAAAGCACACCCATTTGAAGATCAAAGGTTGAATCAATGGATTGGCTTCATAATCCCTTCACTAATTCTTCTAAAAGTTGTCCTTTCTTGTCCTTAAAGATTCCTCCAAATTTCAGCACTTTTTACAAAACAAAAAGTCACTTTTTATAAAGAAAAAGTTCCCAACGGCTAGTGCCCGGTCGACCTGCCCCTGTGCCAGGTCGACCTCCCCTTAACGGTCAAAAATCTGCCCGTTGCAGGACTCCTTAATGGCTAGAATCCCGGTCGACCCGCAGTGTGGCCGGTCGGGGGGTCGACCAGATTCAGCCCAGAAAACTTGAATTTTTTAGAAACTTGAAACTATGAGGGCTGAACACCAAGGGACCTGAGGATCATTAAACAAGCTTTGGAACTGATTTTCTAAAGACATGAAACTTTCAAACTAAAATATGGATAAAGAAGAAAACTTTGAAAAGCTTGAAATGATTTTGAGAACTTAGAAAAACCATGCATAAAAGATGATAAAAACAAAGATTATAAAAGATAAATATGCATGAAGATCCTAAGAAGAAGAACATGAATGAATGAGAGGACAAGCTATGAAAATGAATGCATCCTATCAAATTGCAACAAAATAAAAACTCTAACAAATTGTTCTCCTAGATCGATTATCATAAAAATCATAAGGCTTATGATTGCTTTGACCTTACCAAAATTATGTTCGTTCCACCCTCACAAATTATTATATATCATAGGTATAGGATTCAACTCATAATTCTTTTTTATTTTTATCCTAAAGATCTAAAGTGTGACACACTGATGTGATTCTCTATTAATTTAAAGATATAAAAAAGTTTTTTATGGGGTCCACCTCTATCAATTACATGCCTTAAAATTTTTCTACTGGTAATTGGCTTTTACTTACTACCCACTTAGTGTTGATTATATGGGCCCTAAACTTTAAATTTGCACTCAGTGAGCCCACTAATGTTATTCTCTATCGGTTTCTTAGGTTTTGTGTTAATAGGGATCTTATGGAGAGATTTTAGGATAATTATTGTTGGTAATAGGGATCTCATTTAGAGATTTTAGGATAATTCAAAGGAAGTAATTTCCTTGAAGAACACCATTGTAGGCTACCACGTATCCCTCTCCAAGGAAGCGCCATGCCGCCACGTGTCATTCTCCCATAGAATCACCTACTATCTTTTATTATATAATTTTTAGTTTGCAACATTTGCACCTACCTTTGCTCACCACAGGTTATTGTGTTGGTAAAATATTAAGGACAAAGAAAACTTGGCATAAATGAAGTGTTATAGACCCGATATATATAGGAACAAAAGAAATTTCAAGGTTATACAAATTAGTGGAATTCCTCTTGTTGGGAATCTTCATAGAAATGCAAAAATTGTTCCTGATAATTCTCTATTACCTATTTAATTGGGTTTAGGGATGAATTTCTCCATTGTTGGAAGTTTCTAGGACTTCTATTACAAATACAAAGGTTTAGGGCTTATTTGATTGGGATTTAAGTAGGTTGAACTTTTCAGAGCTGAAGAAGTAAAATGTCACTTTTTTGTCACTTACATTTTGAAATGAGTGCTGCTACCTGCACACTAAAAGTTGCTCTCCACACACTGCATCTCTTTACACAGTAATGTTTAGTGTAAAATATTCCATTTGTTTCTCTCTATACACTGCATTTTCCCTAAAACTCCCATTAACTGGATTCGTTTTGATTTCTCCCTACACTCTGCATTTCAACGCCGACCCTCTTCCCTCCCATTTTTTTTAACTCGATGTTTCGCTGCACCTCCCGACTTGCTGGTGTGATTAACACGACGAGTTCGATCTCGACGAGCTCCCCCACCCAGACGTTTTAGCTGCACCTCCTCCAGACTCAACCATCTATTTGTGCTCTTTGTGCCTTCATCTTCAAAGTGCATTATTGTTTTCCGTTACCATTTCAATCTTTGTGAGTAATTTCGATCTCTTTGCTTGCTTAGAAATGCTTATAGTGTTCTATTAAGATCCATTATTTGGTTTATTAAAAGGTTTATATTCCCCTCTTGTGCCTCTATCTCTCCCATTTCAAGCCATTATCAGTGTTTTCAGTTTCTCGACACTGTTCGGCACTGTGGGTCCGAAAATGAAGAACCTTTTTGGCTTCTTTGTACCTTAAAAATTGTACCTTTGTGGCATCATAAGTTCGGACAGCTATGATTTAGACGGAATTACATATCCAAATGGGTCACAGTATCACGGTGAGGTAATGCCTAACGTAAAATATCCACATGGATAATCAGGGCCAAACAATGTTTTAGGGCTATGACTGTCTAATTTCCTGTACTGATTTTTGATTGGTTTTCTTTTTTTTTCAGATATGGATGTGCCCAGTACCTCTAGGATTTGACCTACAGCGTCGAACAGGAGACTGCGCCAGAGGTTTGTTGCTGATGAGGCCAAGGATACTAAAGAAGTAGTTGAAGAACACCCTGAAGCCCAAGAGCAAATAGAAGTCCAAGAACTGCTAGAAGTCCGGAACCAAACTTCAATTGATGTTCAGGCTATCACTAGAGAAATTCCTGGGGGGCCTATAAGTTTGAGCCTGCTACATAGTTTCCAGACGCATATTGCTACAAGTTTGTGATTAATCTTGGTAAAAGTGTTGTAACTTTTTATTCCCTTCACTAATTTGTTTTTTATTTCGTATTACAGGAGAGACCGCCACTTAAATGCCTAAGCCATGCCCAAAAAATCAGTGACTGGGCATGGAATGAAGAAGGAAGGCAGAATACAATGTTTAGTGGACTCATTGGCCGTTCAAGGTTGGCTCCACTGGTGAAGACATCATACAGTTTCATCAACAAGACCATGGTATCAGCCTTTGTGGAAAGGTGGCAGTCCAAGACAAACACAATACACATGCCTTTCGGCGAAATGACGATTACCCTTGATGACATAGGCACTATTCTAGGGATACCGATGAAAGGAAAATATATATCAGTGGAGCAACTGTCATTTGAGCGAGCAAAGACACTTGTAGAGCATGGCCTTGGGGTCACATCCCAGCAGGCACACGAAGAGTTAGCGGCTATGTGGGGCTCGTCAGTTAGACTGGAATGGCTAAGGGACTTATTTGGAGCCGTGATGGATGCGGAGCCAGAAGAGCACATTAGGCATGCCGCTAAAGCATACCTATTGTACATATTGGGTTGTACATTCTTCACAAACAAGAGTGGCACTAGGGTCCCGGTGATTTATCTAAGGCTGCTAATGAACTTATTCGATGAGACACGCACATATGCTTGGGAAGCTGCTGCGCTTACGTACCTATACCAACAGTTAGGGTTTGCTACTCGGACTGGCGTTAGGCAGATTGCAAAATATCTGACTCTTCTAGAGGCATGGATTTACGAGCATTTCCCAACGTGCAAGCCTAACCTCAACTGCACATACACAGAAAATCTACCGCGGGTGCATCGTTGGGTGCCACGAAGAGAGTCTGGGGACAAAATGTTCAACCTGCAGTCATTACGAGAGGCACTTGATGATCTTGGTGCCCATGAGGTAAGGTCTTACAATTTATAACAAAAAATTTGAGTAAATGAGTACCACATTTTTTACTAATGCATTCGTTGATTAATGTTGCAGATAGTGTGGGACCCCTATCGAGAGCACAGGGCAGATCACCCCTTTCATGAGGTTGCTTATTGCACTGGCTGTCTTAAATGCATGGACATCGTTGAACCATATCATCCTGATCGGGTGCTTAGGCAGTTTGGTAAGGTGCAGCGCATTCCCCCTACTCCATTAGCTCAACAGCATGCCACGAGGGGTGCCACCGCAAATCAGAATTGGATCGCATACCATTACCTCAACCAAATATGGGAGAGATGGCATAACCACATGTTTTCTCCGATGGAGCGTGGTGTGCCTGTGGCACATCTGTGGGACTACGCACCAAATTATATGGAATGATTCACACGAGTGTTGCATCCGACCATCTAGGACCCCGAACATCGCTCCACGTTTAATCTACGTGTTCAAGATTCTCGAGGCAGCTCTTCTATAGACCCCCGATTGGTATGATGCCTAACAACTTAACTGCTCTATTATTGTCGCGACCCCGGACCGAGGCCCGGGCCCCGTGACGTAACAGTTGATGAGGTAAGATGATTAAATCTCCCACAGGTTCCCGCGGTGGGGGTTCCGAGGACACGGGAAACCAACTCACATGATCAAATAGGCGGAAGCGTGTAGCAAATCACATCTTAATAAATCATAACAGAATATGAACATAAATGTCATCGAGACTAAAATATCAGAAAGGAGATATAACAAGGCATTCCCATAATAGTTCAAGTTACAAAGTTAATAAAGTGTGTTAAGTTGTTACAATCCCAAAATAAGAGGCCAACAAAGGCTCATACAATACCAAAAGTATATATAAGCCCAAAAAGTGATATATCGGAACTCATGACCCATCCCGACGTCTAGATGACGTCGTCGGGTTGCCACTCGCGAGCTGAGATAGGCTCAACAGCCTCCTCCTGACACTCCTCCTCAAAGGGATAACCTCCTGCACCTGGGCACCAAAAATACAACATCAAACACAATGGTTTGGCAAGAAATCAATTTATTAAACCAAGAATGAATACTTGACTGAAGAACATTTCAGAATTTATGACAAACTAGCATGCTTATATAATATATCATGAATCGTAAATCCACAAAGAGCCCATCCTTTCTCTATCATTTAAAATGAAAAGAGTAAGCACGCACGACAAGGACGATTATACATAATATAAAACGACACGATTCCCACAAATACGGGATTCCGGTCGCGGAACCGGACACGCACGATGTGTAATAAATACACGACTAATCTGCAGATAGTCCACATGTTTAAGGACCCCCGGACAGTGGATCAGACTGAAAGGGCAGTCCAAGCTCTGTGGTGTTCACTTTGAATTCATGAATGCATAAAACACGCGATACAAACACGTCTGAATAAAAGGGGAAATCACTTATCAAAACAAGACACAGCACGGCTAGCAAAATGCATAGTATATATGCTCACAACTTAAGAAATGATCCCCATTTAATACTTGAAACAAATCTTAGAACGAGCTTAAAAACTTGACTTCAAAGCGAGTACATGATATAACTTGCGGTATTAAATCAACGTTCAAAACACGATAATTTCATCAAGTACATGCTTAGGCTATTCATTGACCCTTGTATGATTGGAACTCTATTGTTAAAATCCAAGGATTGGTGTCCCCGAAGTTGGTACATATCTTGGAGTCTCAATTACACAATGTCAAGTTAAAGTCCTTAATATAGCCTAGTTTTCAAATTTTTAAAGAATATGTAAATGGGTAAAAAAAAATCCTCCCAAAAAGGGAAAATTCCAGTTGGCCCAGTCGACCTGGCCATTGGCCGGTCGACCGCGTACACAGCGAGCCCGGTCGACCCGACCCAGGCCCGGTCGACCGGCAGTTGTAACTTAAAATGGGTGCACAGTGTTTTGGTCAGGTTCCAGGGAACCTGACCCTGTGTTGCCGGTCGACCGCGCCCCTTGGTCGATCGACCGCGTGAACTGCGTAACAATAGTTCCCGCAGTGCATCAGGTCATCCAACTGGGGACCTAATCCAGTGTTCCCGGTCGACCGTACCCCTTGGCCGGTCGACCGCGTGAACTGCGGAAACAGAACCCAGTTTTGATTTCTGCAGTTCAGTGGTTCATCCATTTCTCCCTTCCTTTTCTACATTCTTTCCAACCTGATTTGCAATTTGATTCATGAATATAACAAGCTATCAAGATTCACTATGGTGCATTTATTTCAAACCTAAACAAGCCATTAATATTAAAACCCATTTCACAATCATTCAATCCCATTATTATCATAACAAATCCAAACTTCAAATAGGTAAGGCCTAATTAAAAATGATGAGATCTGAAAGTTTGGAAAGCTATTTGGCATGCTTGCAATTTCTAAAGTAAAATTACAACATGAAAATCCAGTAAAACAAAGCATTAATACCAAATGACAAATCATATGAAAATTTCAAGAGAAATAGTGAAATCCATGAACACACATGCACAAACAACCTAAAGAGATTACTCGCCTTGCCCAAGTGCTAACAAAACTCTTCTTCAGGCACTCCTACCCAAGAGCCAAGCCAAGAACTACAAAAACCCCATGAAACCCAATCAAAACTCACCCAAAATGCAAAACAAGCAACCCATTTCGAAATGGGTGTTGAAAGTTAGAAAAACATGATCATTAGGAGTCAAAAGAACTCCATTGAAGAGATGGGTAGGAGCTCTTACCTAAAGGTGCCCAAACAAGATGCAAGGAAGGAAATGGAGAGCTTGCCCAACTATAATTCCAACAAAAATAGCATCAACGAAAAGCTTGGAATGAGAGGAAGAAGATGATGGTCTTGGAATCTCTTTTGGAGATCTCTAGCTCATGCATTCAAGAGGAGAAGATGAAAAGAAAAAGAGGGTTTCTCAGCCCTAGGTCAAGAAAGTTGCAGGGATTTGAGAAATGGAGAAAGAGAGAAGGGAAAAGGCTTTAAGTGCTGGCAAGTGGGACCCATAAGAGAGCATTCTTGTATCAAGCAAAACATGACGTTGCGGGCCTCGGATGAAGTCGACGAAGAAATACAAAACGATCCTTTAAATATCTAGTTTCCGAAAAGTATATTTTGGACACGGTTTTGAGATCTCGAAAATTGTGTCCAAATTTAAGTGTGAAAAGGCTATTTTATCCTTTTTGGCCAAAATTAGAGTTTCTGGGCTACAAACACAGACGGGCTAAACACGAAAGTTGTACATAATCATAAAACCATTCAAATGAAATGAAATTCACGATTAACACAAAACCAAACACGATCTTCCCACGCTTGCACGTACACCCAGGCCTTCCTGAGTGTGCCTAGTTAACACTAAACGTTCTCGAAACTCCCCAAAGCTATGATCAGGACTAAAACTAATCATACTCTAACCCACGGCAACTAAAACCACTCAGGACTAAGCACACACTAAGAAAACACTATTGGGTTAATCCAGGGTTGGGGTTTGACATCCTCCACCCCTTAGGATATTTGGTCTACCAAATAAATCAAACTTTTACCTCTGATAACAAGTGTGGGTATTTCCTCTGAACTTGATCTCTCAATTCCCATGTGGCTTCTTCTGGTTCATGATTTTCCCAAAGTACCTTGACCCAATGAATTGTCCGATTTCTCAGCTCTTGCTCCTTTGTATCAATGATCTTGGTCGGCCTTTCCACATACGAAGCATCCTCTCAAATCTCCAAAGGCTCGTGCTGTAAAATATGAGAGGGACTAGACACATACTTCTTGAGCATGGAAACATGAAATACATTGTGTACCCCAGAGAATTCCAGTGGTAGTGCAAGCCTATAAGCCACGTCTCCAATTTTGCTCAAAATCTCATACGGACCAATAAATCTCCTTGACAATTTGCCCTTCTATCCAAACCTCAGGGTCCCTCTGACGGGTGAAACCTTCAAGAATACTTTGTCACCCACTTGAAACTGCAATCTCTTCGGCGAGTGTCTGCATAACTCTTCTGCCTGCTACGGGCGACTTTCAAGCATTCCTGTATCAATTTGACCTTGTCACTAGTTTCCCCAACTATAGTCGGTCCGTGGAAGCTACGTACACCGACTTCTTCCCAACAAATCGGAGTTCTACATCTTCTACCATAGAGGGCCTCGAAAGGTGCCATACCAATGCTGGAATGGTAACTATTATTGTAAGCGAACTCACAAAGTGGTAAGCACTCATCACATTGAACCTTGAAATCCAGCACACATGCACGCAACATGTCTTCAAGAGTCTGTATCGTCCGTTCTGACTGACCATCTGTCTGAGCATGATACGCTGTACTGAATTGGAGTTTGGTGCCCATGGACTCAAGAAGAGTTTTCCAAAACCTCCAAACAAATCTGCTATCTCTATCCGAAGCGATGGAAACGGGTTGACCATGCTTACTAAAAATCTCATCAACAAAAAGTTTTGCAAGTGGTGCCATATGCATCGAATTCCCAGTCTTCATCGGAATGAAGTGGGCAGACTTGGTGAGACGATCCACAATAATCCATATTACATTATTCCCCTTCTTAGTATTTGGCAATCCGGAGACGAAATCCATGGTGACATGATATGCTTCTAACCAATCCATGCCTAAAATGATGTGAAAATCATGCATGTCTAGAACAATAAGATTGGCTGGTAAATTAACATCTCCTAACAGAACTGGACAATTAGGGTAATAGGTTCTACACTCAACCTGTTTACCCACTGGTGTTGTAACAATCAAGATGTAATCCAGTTGTCTATGTGGTGCATCAATTATATTGACAAACATAGGAGATATAAAAGAGTGTGTTGATCCAGGATCAAATAAAATCTGTGCTTCTACTCCACAAACGAGAAGTTTACCTTCTACCACGTCTCCTGCAGCTTCAGCATCTGCACGATTGAGATTGAATAAACGTCCTTGCTGCTGTGGTCTGTTCTGTGCCTGATTCTGTCTGCCTTGGACATTCCTATTCTGCTGAAGAGGACGAAGATTCTGATTCTGCTGTGGTCTTGCTTGCTGCTGCTGCTGAGGTGGCCTAACCTAATTCTGAATTGGTGCCTGGTTCTGAGGAGCTGCTTGCCTCTGCTGTTGGTTCCTACTGGGTTGATTCTGAAGTTGTGGGCAATCTCTAATTGCATGGTTCATTGCCCCACACTTGAAGCAAGCACCTGTGGCTTTGCGACATTCATGAGTTTGATGGTTCTTGCCACAGTGAGCACAGCCTTGGCTCACTTAATTCTACTCCTGCTTCGGTTTCTTGCTGTGGTGTTGTTGCCTCTGATTCTACTGCTGATAATGTTGTTTCCTGTCTTGTATGATCACATTGTTTATATCTTCAAACTTGTATGCCCGCTTGACAGCTTCATCATAGGTAGCCGGTGGAACTACCCCAATAGTATCTCTCATGATGATGGGATTCAATCCGTCCAAGAATTTGTTGATCTTCTTCTGCTCTGTGTCAATCAGCTCAGTGGCATATCTAGCTAGCCTCTCAAATTTGGTGACATATTCTAGCACTGTCATGTTACCCTGCTTGAGTTGCTGGAACTCAATAGCCTTCTGCCTCTTGATATGGGAAGGAATGTACTTGTCTTGGAATTGAGTCTTGAAAGCTGCCCATGCTTCTTCATTGGCCATAGCCATATAAGGTTCCTTGACTATCTGCCACCACTGATCTGCAAGCCCATAGAACAAAGAGGCTGTGAGGTTAACTTTCTGCCTGCCCGTACAAGTGAAGACATCAAAAATCTTCTCGGTGTCTGCCAACCAATCATCTGCTACTAATGGATTCTCATGGCCTAAAAACTCCTTAGGTGCCCTCTTCCTGAATCTCTCAAACAACAGATTTGGGTCATGCTCCCTATTGTTGATGACAATATTAGGAGCTACAGGTTGAGCCTCATGCCCATTTTGGAGAACCTCCAAAAGTTGTCTCTGAACCTGAGCCATTTCTTCATCTTTCTTGACCATCTGCTCTTGGAATTTTGCTTGTGTTTCATTGGCTTGCCTCTGCTGTGCTAACATTGCTTACATAAGTTTTTGAAATTGATTAGTTGTTGGTGTCGCATTCTGATCGGTCTCATTCTGATTACTAGCCGAGGCATTATTGGGAAGAACTCTTCTAGGAGGCATTGCTGTAAAACAAAGTGTTAGTACACAATAAATATGGTCAAAAATATGGTCAAATGATTTCCTAAACGTCGCACTAAGCAATTCTAACGAACTCACAAATTCTCATCACGATCCTAAGATCTTTCTAGTTTCTTTTTAAGTACCTCAAACAAGTCCTGCTCTGATACCAATCCTGTCGCGACCCGGACCGAGACCCGGGCCCCGCGACGTAACAGTTGATGAGGTAAGATGATTAAATCTCCCACAAGTTCCCACGGTGAGGGTTCCGAGGACACGGGAAACCAACTCACATGATCAAATAGGCGGAAGCGTGTAGCAAATCACATCTTAATAAATCATAACAGAATATTAACATAAATGCCATCGAGACTAAAATATCAGAAAGGAGATATAACAAGGCATTCCCATAATAGTTCAAGTTACAAAGTTAATAAAGTGTGTTAAGTTGTTACAATCCCAAAATAAGAGGCCAACAAAGGCCAATACAATACCAAAAGTATGTATAAGCCCAAAAAGTGATATATCGGAACTCATGACCCATCCCGACGTCTAGATGACGTCGTCGGGTTGCCACTTGCGAGCTGAGGTAGGCTCAACAGCCTCCTCCTGGCACTCCTCCTCAAAGGGATCACCTCCTGCACCTGGGCACCAAAAATACAACATCAAACACAACGGTTTGGCAAAAAATCAATTTATTAAACCAAGAATGAATACTTGACTGAAGAACATTTCAGAATTTATGACAAACTAGCATGCTTACATAATATATCATGAATCGTAAATCCACAAAGAGCCCGTCCTTTCTCTATCATTTAAAATGAAAAGAGTAAGCACGCACGACAAGGACGATTATACATAATATAACACGACACGATTCCCACAAATACGGGATTCTGGCCGCGGAACCGGACACGCACGATGTGTAATAAATACACAACTAATCTGCAGATAGTCCACATGTTTAAGGACCCCCGAACAGTGGATCAGACTGAAAGGGCAGTCCAAGCTCTGTGGTGTTTACTTTGAATTCATGAATGCATAAAACACGCGATACAAACACGTCTGAATAAAAGGGAAAATCACTTATCAAAACAAGACACAGCACGGCTAGCAAAATGCATAGTATATATGCTCACAACTTAAGAAATGATCGCCATTTAATACTTGAAACAAATCTTAGAACGAGCTTAAAAACTTGACTTCAAACCGAGTACACGATATAACTTGCGGTATTAAATCAACGTTCAAAACACGATAATTTCATCAAGTACATGCTTAGGCTATTCATTGACCCTTGTGTGATTGGAACTCTATTATTAAAATCCAAGGATTGGTGTCCCCGAAGTTGGTACATATCTTGGAGTCCCAATTACACAATGTCAAGTTAAAGTCCTTAATATAGCCTAGTTTTCAAATTTTTAAAGAATATGTAAATGGGTAAAAAAAAAATCCTCCCAAAAAGGGAAAATTCCAGTTGGACCGGTCGACCTGGCCATTTGCCGGTCGACCGCGTAGACAGCGAGCCCGGTCGACCAGCAGTTGTAACTTAAAATGGGTGCACAGTGTTTTGGTCAGGTTCCAGGGAACCTGACCCTGTGTCGCCGGTCGGGGCCGGTCGACCGCGTGAACTGCGTAACAGTAGTTCCCGCAGTGCATCAGGTCACCCAACTGGGGACCTAATCCAGTGTTCCCGGTCGACCGCACCCCTTGGCCGGTCGACCGCGTGAACTGCGGAAATAGAACCCAGTTTTGATTTCTGCAGTTCAGTGGTTCATCCATTTCTCCCTTCCTTTTCTACATTCTTTCCAACCTGATTTGCAATTTGATTCATGAATATAACAAGCTATCAAGATTCACTATGGTGCATTTATTTCAAACCTAAACAAGCCATTAATATTAAAACCCATTTCATAATCATTCAATCCCATTATTATCATAACAAATCCAAACTTCAAATAGGTAAGGCCTAATTAAAAATGATGAGATCTGAAAGTTTGGAAAGCTATTTGGCATGCTTGCAATTTCTAAAGTAAAATCACAACATGAAAATCTACTAAAACAAAGCATTAATACCAAATGACAAATCATATGGAAATTTCAAGAGAAATAGTGAAATCCATGAACACACATGCACAAACAACCTAAAGAGATTACTTGCCTTGCCCAAGTGCTAACAAAACTCTTCTTCAAGCACTCCTATCCAAGAGCCAAGCCAAGAACTACAAAAACCCCATGAAACCCAATCAAAACTCACCCAAAATGCAAAACAAGCAACCCATTTCGAAATGGGTGTTGAAAGTTAGAAAAACATGATCATTAGGAGTCAAAAGAACTCCATTGAAGAGATGGGTAGGAGCTCTTACCTAAAGGTGCCCAAACAAGATGCAAGGAAGGAAATGGAGAGCTTGCCCAACTATAATTCCAACAAAAATAGCATCAATGAAAAGCTTGGAATGAGAGGAAGAAGATGATGGTCTTGGAATCTCTTTTGGAGATCTCTAGCTCATGCATTCAAGAGGAGAAGATGAAAAGAAAAAGAGGGTTTCTCAGCCCTAGGTCAAGAAAGTTGCAGGGATTTGAGAAATGGAGAAAGAGAGAAGGGAAAAGGCTTTAAGTTGCAAGTGGGACCCATAAGAGAGCATTCTTGTATCAAGCAAAACATGACCTTGCGGGCCTCGGATGAAGTCGACGAAGAAGGACAAAACGATCCTTTAAATATCTAGTTTCCGAAAAGTATATTTTTGACACGGTTTTGAGATCTCGAAAATTGTGTCCAGATTTAAGTGTGAAAAGGCTATTTTACCCTTTTTGGCCAAAATTAGAGTTTCTAGGCTACAAACACAGACGGGCTAAACACGAAAGTTGTACATAATCATAAAACCATTCAAATGAAATGAAATTCACGATTAACACAAAACCAAACACGATCTTCCCATGCTTGTACGTACACCCAGGCCTTCCTGAGTGTGCCTAGTTAACACTAACGTTCTCGAAACTCCCCAAAGCTATGATCAGGACTAAAACTAATCATACTCTAACCGACGGCAACTAAACCCACTCAGGACTAAGCACACACTAAGAAAATACTATTGGGTTAATCCGGGGTTGGGGTTTGACAATTATGTCTTGTCATTAGAACAAACTGACTAATTTGGGTATTATGTGATCAATGTCCAGCACATCGTGAACGCTCAAAGTATTATTCAGCCGATTCTAAGGAGGGGGCATAATCTGAGTGTCTGAGATCCTGATGCCTTGTACATGGCCTTAGAGAATGTCAACAGGCTATTGGATGGAGCTGATCCGGAAGATCTTGTTCAAAGACCGCATCGCAGCGAGACACGTACTTATGCTGCAGAGGGAGACGTGGGGTCTAGGATGTGAAATTATCATGCGTTTTGTACTTTTGATGTGGAATTAATGGTTGTTCCGTACTTTCTAATTATGTGAATGGATATTTGATTTTTGGGTACCAAGGATGGTACATGAGCCTGTTATTTTCAGGGTGTTGTGCCATTTGTGTGGTTCCATAGAAATACTAATGTATAGTTATCTATTGTCCCATGCAAGGCCTCTTTATTGTATAGAAATATTAATTATGTGGAATGATGTTGACTTTTGGTTTTCGATCAAATGCAAGATATACAGTTGGGATCTACCAATTTATTATAATGTAACTACTAATTTATCCCACCAAAATAAAGAAGTGACACACCTAATACATGTGTTGAATATTTAATTGCCTGTAATGTTCGATGATCTAATACATGTTCGGCGTCTCAGGGCCGATAATTTAATAAATAAACGGCTTCTCAAGGTCGTAGAGAAGGCTTCAATACGGTTATTAGAGTCCAAGTATCCAAAATTTCGTTGTTATGTAGGGCCATGCAATTAAATATTGTCCGGAATGTCAAGACCATGCAATATAACAAAATTAGCCTCTTCAAATAAAATGATGTACTACATCATTAAAATATATGGAAGGTTCTTTTATAACAATACAAGTGAAAACGTTTCAACATGGCTCGTATTAATTGAGAAATAAATTATTACATCCGTCTACATACTTATAAAATCAAACAATCATTCCATATCTATGGTTTCACATGTGGCAACTAATGGACTAATAATTTCTCTGAATTGTTGTATCCAGGATTGATAAGCTGAATCCTAACCATCTGTTGAAAGGTGATGGTGATGCCGCCAATTATCAACAACTAGTGGAATTAGATGACCTTGTACGAGAAAAATCTACAAAGGACAATTAGTTCAAATGAGTCACATTACCATTTCAGGCAAAATAAGATAGGAACATTTACGTATATACTATTATCACCTGAACGAAGTGGTTTTGATTGACAAAACCGATTGCAATCTCCTGCCTAGTAGCAGTAGGAATAGGCACCGATCGAAGTGGAAGAAAAATCAGACACTGTTCTACTGACAGATGGTATAGGACAACATTATAGTGAGATGAAATAAGATGTCCCATCCGGCATCGTCTTCCACTGATCATAAGGAGGGTAATCCCTTTGTACGATATGATGTGGAGAAGTTCATCATCCCTTTCGTATGATCCATACAATTGTCGATAGTGCTCTGTATGAGTCACTAACTCTCTCGAAAGATCTTTCCGTACCTGTTGCCAAGAATCCTCACCAAGTCCCATCAACCCTATAATGGCTCTAAAGCCACAATTGTCATCAGTACTAACATCTTTTACATGATGAATATAAGGCCTTAAACCATCTGAGAGTGTGTTAATATAAGAAACTGGCTTCATATTTCGGGTACGAATGACTGTTTGCTTAGGCATCAACCTCTTCGTGGGCGCGAAGGAGGTGCCACTACTGACAATAGTATCTTCGATCTTCAAGGCAGGGGAGTGACTCTCCTGGGCAGATTCGATAAATTCAAAGGCAGAGGGGTCACGTTTAGTAGAATTATGTAATTTAAGTTTTGGGCGCCCCCTAACTTTAGTTTTCACATCTAATTCGATCAATGAGGGGGTCTCAAGCTTTACTAGCTCCCTAAGCTTATTGAAGATTTGTAACTTCTTACTCGGATCGTAGCTTCAAAACTGTTCGACAATTAAATCCATCTCTGAAATGCAATCCAAATAAAGGCCAGAGTCTTGGGCAAAAGCGGTAGATAGCAAGTCAAGCTTGCGCCAATGCGTATGCATGCAATCTAGAGGAATAGGGTGTTGTTAGGCCCCATCCCGAGTTAATCAAGATTAACTCTAATTGATTGGAAATTAAGCTAATTAAATATGTTTAATTAAGCTAATGATGGTTTATGGCCAAATGGAATTGAATTAACCTAAAATGAATGACTTAGACTTAATGAAATGATAATGAATGAGACTAAGTGATTTGAATGGAGTTTAGACTCAAACAAGGAAACTAAGGACTTTTTCGTAAATACGGATTTTCGCGTATTTTATCGAATACAGAAACTCTTGATATCAGCACGTGTATCTTGGCGAGTACGTTAACTTTGATAAAAGACTTGAAGTCGTTCGACGAAAATCCAATCAAATGACTTGTGGACTTAAATGCAAAATGGGAGCTTATATAACCTCAAATGAGCTTCAATGAGCGCATTCATCTCATTTGCAAACCCTAGACTCAACTCTTCTCCATTTTTCTTCTTCTTCTTCCATTTTCCTCTCCATCAAGCATCAAGAGTGAAACTTTGTAGTGGTTTTGAAGAAGACTTCATCTTTTCCATCTTCTTCATTGAGCGTTTTTTGAAGAAAGACATTCAAGTTGAGAAGTTTCCACTCAAACCCAACCTAAAGAAAGGGTTTCTTTTCATCAATCTTCAGATAGAGGCAAGTATATACATTTCTAGGGATTTATGATGTTATAGAACTTTTATGAACTCAAGGAGTTCAAAATATGAATTTTATTTCATAATTTCTGAAGCTCGAAAATTCAGTTCTGGGAGTAATTCGACTAGCTGCAGGGCTAACCGTCGAAAACCCACAAAATGGTCAGCCTCTGGAAAGCTGACTGTGAGCTGACCGCTGAATTTCGATTAGCCGAAATTGAAATTTCGACTAGCCGAAAGGTAACCACAAGCTAACCGAATTTGAGTCAAAAGACCCTGTTAGAAGATCAGCATCTGGAAAGCTAACCGTAGGTAGCCGAAATGAGTTCGGCTAGCCGAAATTGAAATTTCGGTTAGCCGAGGGGTGACCGACGAGGGGACCGAGCTACCAGAATGTATCAGAAACTTGTGAGGTTCTGGAAAGCTAACCGAACCTGGTTTGGCTAGCCGCCAGTCAGAATGCGGTTAACCACCAGGTAAGCGCCACTGAAGAAAATTACAGATTGAATTATGATTCTTTCTGAATTGAAAGCCTAATCATTAAGGCTAATTTTAATGATATCTAAACCTTCATAAGTGTTAGCTATGGTTATCTGAATGTACAAATCTAATTAAGGTAATGTCATCCACAGTAACACGTATATTGATAACGAACATTTTACTCAATTGTTTGGTTCAGATAATTGTTTAGGATTGGAATATGATTGACTAGAATGACTGATTTTAATTTGAATTAAGAGTCTGGCACTACATAGTGGTTTCCTAAGCTCATTATGAAGCTAAACTGAATAATGCAATGAATGAATTAATTAATTAATGAACAATTACTAAAGGTAACAACAATCCTACTGTAGTAGATGGATTTGGGGGCGTTCCGGAGCTCCGTGGTGACGCCAGTGATCTCTGATCCAGACACTGGGAAATCCCACCCTTATTGGACCGAAAGGTCATAGACTGAAAAGTCACCAAATTGATAAGTCACACATTGGACCAATGAGTCCCACTGATAAACCATTAATAAATGTTTAACATGATTAATGAATTGAATGAGAATTAATGAAACAAATGAATGTGAATTGCTTCCTTTGGGAAGAAACTGAATTGAAGTGAAACCAATACTATTATATTTGCCAATATAGTTATTTTTAATACTGTATTTATTATACAGGATATTGATATAGAATTGAATTGTATAGAATTGTTAAACAAGTAAATTGATAGAAATAACATGTACTATCATAGAACTGTATATACATTGTTGAACCGTTGTGTTCACAGTGTTACTGATGATATTATAGGCCTAGTTGCCCATGCCGGTCAGGCAAAGACCGAGCAGTCAGTGCAGGATGCCCATTCGATACCCCTAGGAGGTTTAATCGAATGGACTTAAATCAAAGTACCAAATAAAAGAAATGTTTTGGAGATATTTTTTATAAACACTTTTGTATATTTATTTTGAATAGTATATAGATATCATCTACATTGTATTTGAATATGCAGTGGTTGACTTGATAAGAAATGAAATGTGTATATTGAACTTTACTATTGATGTAAAGTACTTGTATATGTTCCGAAATCGTCAATGTATATATATATGTTTCGCAAAAATGCACATTTGACAGGTATGTATGATAGATCCCTTGTGGACTTCGTATTAACTTCGGTTAATTCGGGGTTTATGGGAGTAAGTATGATTGACTTCGCAACCCGGGGTTAAGCCCTGATTACTCTGATCTCGGGCTCGGGTCGTGACATACTTATTGTATGGTATCCGAGCCTAGTTAAAAAGCTAGGATACAAATATTTTAAAAGACTTAGTAAAGCTAAGAACGAAGTGAGGTACGTTACGATTAGAACAAATCCAACTTTGGATTTGAGTTTACTACTTTCATTATATGTGATATATATGTGCTGGAAGTGTAAAGATATGTATCTTACCTTCCGTATTGTTTACAGCATGGCTTCTGGATCAGGATCTGAGAATAATGACTTTGTGGAAGTCACACCTTCCCCACCTATATCTGACGCTGATGTTAGGTTTAATACTATCCTTGAGCAGTTAGCCAGAAGTAATGAACAGATGACTAAGAGCCATGAGGCTCAGATGGGCATGCAAGCCCAGTTAGCAAGGAGTCAAGAGGCTCAAATGGGTATGCAAACCCAGATTGCTGCTTTGTTAGAACTGCAAAGCCAGATGCAAGTTCAAGCACAGATTCCCCCAATACCACCTGTTCAACAGTAGCATTATGTTGAGACTCAATTGGTATTACAGCAAAAGGATAAGGATCCTCATGCTATTTATGAACGGTTCCGTAAGAGAGGAGCCACCGAGTTCCATGGTAATGAAGATGTGATGCAGGTGGACGAGTGGCTCGAACACATTGAAGATGTGTTTGATACAGTGGTCTGCACTCACAAGCAAAGAGTGTTGCTTACCTCTACTATGTTTAGAGGGGGAGCCAAAACATGGTGGAAAAGTGTCATGACATGTTTAAGACAATGACCACACCAGATATATGGGAGCCTTTCAAGAAACAATTTCAGAGGAAGTTTGTCCCAAAACTTGTGTAACAACAGAAGGAAGCAGAGTTTCTGAATTTGAAAAAAGGTCAACTGACCGTGGCTGCTTATGTTCATACCTTCTTGCAGCTATCCAAGTATGCTACCGAATTGGTAGATACTGAAGCTAAGAAAGTCAAGAGATTCCTCCTTGGACTAAATCCAGAGTATAAGACTATCGTATTAGCTGGACAAAAGCCTATGACATTTGATGATGCCGTAGATAGTTATACGGCAGAGGAAGTTCAGAGAGAAAAGGAAGCAGAGACTGTGAACACCAAGAGAAGTAGTGATTCATGGTTTAAGAAAGGAGGACAATCCAAGAATAAGAGACAGAAATAGAGATTCATTCCTTAAAATGATAGGAATGACAAGAATGAAGTCAAACCAGTCTGTGATACTTGTGGAAAAGCTCACAGGACTGAATTATGTTGGAGGACTACTGGAGCTTGTCTAGTCTGTAGTTCTTTGGAACACAGGATGGCTCAATGTCCAAGGGCTAAGAGAGATGACAGAGCTCCTTACTAGCGACCTGCTCAAGGACAAGCAGCACTTCCGGCTCCTCTGCTCCTCAGCGGCGATTAACCTTGCCAGCTCTTACTAGACAATAGCAATAGCAAACTCAACATCAATGGCAGAGACAACAGCAGCAGCCCAACAAGCCACAGATGGCTGGAATAGCTTATGCCGTCAACAGGGAACAAGCTGATATTACAGCAAATGTGGTTGAAGGTACAATCCTTGTAGATAACCGACCTGCTATTGCATTATTTGATCCCGGTTCCACACATTCATTTGTAGCACCTGCATTTGTTTGTAATAGGCAAAACCGGATAATGCAATTAGCCTATGATTTTACTGTTTCTACTCCTTTAAAGAGAAAAGTAGTATGTGAATTGTATATTCTACGATGTACTGTTAGAATTGGAGAAGTGTCAATGCCAGCTGGTCTAGTAGTTCTAGCAATGAATGATTTCGATGTGATCTTTGGCATGGATTGGCTTGCGAAGTACATGGGTTGTTTAGACTGTTTTCGTAAAGTCACCACCTTTAGGGTGGATGAAGTCAATGCTAATGTACTATTCGAAAGAGTCCAAAAGAAATATAACACCAGGCTTGTTTCAGCACTCAAGGCTGAACGAATGATGCGTAGTGGTTGTGAATGCTACATTGCATTCATTTCAGAAAAGAAGCCTGTACGGGAGTTACGAGATATTCCTGTAGTTTGTGAATTTCCAGAAGTGTTTCCAAATGAAGTGCCAGGTCTACCTCCGACTAGGGAAGTGGACTTTACAATCAAACTCATTCTCGGTACTACACCAATATCCAGGGTACTTTATCGAATGGCACCATCAGAGTTATATGAATTGAAAAAACAAATACAGGATTTACTTGACAAAGGTTTCATTAGACCTAGTGTCTCACCATGGGGAGCACCTGTACTGTTTTGTAAAGAAGAAGGATGGCACCCTTTGAATGTGTATCGATTATAGGCAGATAAATCAAGTGACGATCAAGAACAAGTATCCACTGCCTAGGATCGATGAATTGTTTGATCAACTACATAGTGCAGCGTATTTTTTCAAGATTGATCTTCGATCTGGATATCATCAGATTCATGTTAAGGATCAAGATGTACAGAAAACTGCATTCAGGACTCGTTATGGACACTATGAATTCTTAGTGATACCTTTTGATTTAACCAATGCACCTGCAGTATTTATGGCTTTAATGAACAGGGTCTTTGCTTCCTATCTGCATCATTTCATCGTAATCTTCATTGATAACATTCTGGTCTATTCGAAGTCAGAGATAGAGCATTCACATCATTTGAGAACAGCCTTGCAGACACTGAGGGAGAACCAGTTATATACAAAACTCGAGAAATGATATTTTTGGTTACAGCAGGTTGCATTTTGGGGTCATATCATTACCAGAGATGGATTGGCTGTTGACCCAGCTACGATCGAAGCTATTTCCAATTGGCAGATTCTGAAGAACGTACCAAAAGTTCGGAGTTTCTTAGAATTGGCAGGCTATTACAAAAGATTCGTCAATGACTTCTCACAGATAGCATCACCGTTAATGAAGCTGATTCGGAAGAACGTTCCATTCCAATGGAATGATACCTGTGAGTCTAGTTTCCAAACTTTGAAGGAAAAGTTGATTTTAGCCCCAGTCTTGACTTTACCTGATGGAGGAGGAGGATTTGAGATTTACTCAGATGCCTCAGGTATTGGATTGGGATGTGTATTGATGCAGAACTACAAGGTGATTGCTTATGGTTCACATCAATTGAAGGAACATGAGAAGAACTATGCTACTCATGACTTAGAGCTTGTGGTTGTCGTATTCGCATTGAAGCAACGAAGACACTATCTATACATAGAGACTTTTTAAGTCCACTGAGATCATAGAAGTTTTCAGTATTTGTTTACACAGAAGGATACCAATCTGAGGCAACGCCGTTGGTTAGAGTTAATCAAGGACTACGACTTTCCATTCACATATGTACCTGAAGAAGGTAATGTCGTAGCTAATGCTTTGAGTCGAAAATCTGCTGACTTGGTATCATTGAAGCGTGGATGGAACTTGATTGATGAATTCAAGGATTTCGACGTGTCCATTGAGATAATGGACGACCGAAAGATAATTGCTCATTGGACCTTTCAAAATCTCGAGCCGGATTGGAAATGTGGCTTATCGCCTTGACCTTCCAACAGAACTCTCTGGTATTCACAATGTATTTCATGTTTCAATGCTTCGAAGGTATGTAGCCGATCCTTCTCATGTCATTCGTCACGAAGAGATCCAAATGTTACCGAACAGCACATATGTTGAAAGGCTAATTCAGATTATAGATACTAAAGAGGCAGTTCTACGTATGAGAATAATTAAATGGGTCAAGGTCCTTTGGGATCATCATGAACCCAGTGAAGCTACATGGGAGCTTGAGGAGCAAATGACTCAGAAGTGTCCCGAGCTATTCGTTCAGGTAATTTTAATTTTAAATTGCTTATTGACTTGCATTGATTTGTGTTGCACTCGGAGGACCGAATGATTCTAAAAGTTTAGGGGAATGTTAGGCCCCGTCCTGAGTTAAATAAGATTTATTGAGTTTTGCATACAACTGGTTATCTCTCAAAAGTTGCAATGATGTCCTCAAGTGTTCTTCATGATCCTCTCTACTCTTGGAATACACGAGGACGTCATCAATAAACACTACTGCCGAGTGATCCAAGTATTGAGCAAACACTTTGTTCATAAGAGCCATGAAGACAGCGGGTGCATTGGTCAATCCAAAGGGCATTACTAGAAAGTCATAATGCCCATACCTCGTTCGAAAAGCAGTTTTTTGCACATCTGACTCTCTA
This sequence comes from Camphora micrantha, assembly GCA_003546025.1. Taxonomy (NCBI): domain Eukaryota; kingdom Viridiplantae; phylum Streptophyta; class Magnoliopsida; order Laurales; family Lauraceae; genus Camphora; species Camphora micrantha. The sequence goes on along the minus strand of QPKB01000009.1, from coordinate 17,463,469 downwards.
ACTCTCAACTGATGATACCCAGATCTCAGATCTATCTTGGAAAAGTATGCTGCTCCTTGCAATTGGTCAAACAATTCATCAATCCTAGGCAAAGGGTACTTGTTCTTGACAGTCACTTGATTCAATTTCCTGTAATCAATACACATCCTCATGCTTCCATCCTTCTTCTTCACAAATAAAACCGGTGCTCCCCAAGGTGAAACACTTGGCCTAACAAAACCCTTGCTCAACAATTCTTGCAACTGAAGTTTCAACTCACCCAATTCTGCTGGAGCCATCCTGTAAGGTGCAATGGAAGTAAGACCCCGACCCGAGTGATCTCGATTAGTGCTTGGTTAGTTGCGTGTTAGTCTTGTTTTGTTTTGTGGATTTGGTTTGGTGGTTTAGAATAGCTTTGGAATAGTTTTGGGGGATTTTGAGTACTTTGGTATTAGTGGGGCCCTTTGGGGGTTCCTTGTTTATGGCTTTTTTGTGTACTTGAGGTTTTATATTGGTTTTCTTGATTTGTATTTTATCCCGTTTTGTTTATCTCGTTATTGCTTTCAACTTTCATGTTGATCCCGTTCTCGTTCGAAACCCCGAAACTTGACTTTTCTAGCTTCAAGGGCAAAACAGTACTTTTACTCTAAATCTGTACCAAATTAGTGTTAATCCCGAAACCCGCGAAACATAAACTTTTTAGAAACTAGATATTTCGACGATCATTTCTTCCTTCTTCGTCGATTTCATCCGGAGCCCCGAAAATCACTATTTCAGCCCAACTAGGTTACTTGATGGTGGAGCCCACTTGTGTAGCTTATAAAAAGGAACCCTTCTCCTTCATTCTCTCTTTTCCAGCAACTTTGACTTGAGCCTAGGGTTTCTCCTCTTCTTCTTGCTTCTCCATCATCAAGCATCTCCCAAGCTTGCACCATCATCTCAAAAGATTTCATAATCTTCTTCTCCATTGCAAGGGCTCTCCATTGACACCATTTTTGAAGGAATCCCATCTCTCCAAGACTTTCTTCTAGCTTGCATTGCTCTTTTGGAACACCATTTGGTAAGCTCTCTTCCTAATCTTCTAGATTAGTATTCTTCTAGCCTTAGAGAAGCTACATTTTCAATGTTGAAAGCTCTCTCCTCTTCTTCATTGTTTTGACCCATTTTAGGGTTTGTTTTAGGGGTTTTTGGTAGAGCTTGTATCCTTGTCTTGCAAGAGTGCTAAAGCTGGTTTTTCACTGATTGAAGACTTGAGGCAAGTGGATGTTTTGACATTTTTACATTTGAAAGAGTTTTGTTGAAATGCATTTATGTTTTCACCTAATGTTTTGAGGTATTAATGACTTGTTAGATTTGAAATAAATGCATATTTGTGAGTCTTGAAAGCTTGATTTATCCATGTTTTGGATTGCTCATCAGATTTGGAAACAATGTAGAAAAGATAGGAAAAATGGGAAGATCACTGCACTGCTGTAACAGAACCTGGGTTCTGTTACGCAGTGTACGCGGTCGACCGGCCAAGGGCGCGGTCGACAGGCGACACTGGAACAGGCCCCCCTGCTGGGCAGCCTGCAGAACTGCGGGAGTCTCAGTTATGCTGAGCACGCGGTCGACCGGCCTAGGGCGCGGTCGACCGGCGACACAGAGGTCAGGCTCTCTGGAGCCTGACCAAAACACTGTTCACCATTTTAAGTTACAACTCCCGGTCGACCTGGCCCTGGCCGGTCGACCGAGCCACTGTGTACGCGGTCGACCGGCCATGGGCCAGGTCGACCGGCCCAACTGGAACCCTGCAGAAAACTGACTTTTTCCCTATGATTAAATGGACTTTAGATGGAACTTAGTGACCCTTTTGTGGACCCATTGGACTTCTTTTGAGGATGGTTGAACCGTCATTTCCTCACGGTTAATCCAGTCGTATCGGTACTTAAACTAATTCAATCTTGAACGGTGCGGAACGACGGGATATCCTTTCTTCTATCTAAACGCGAAATTGGGCTGTTTGGGTATCGCGAATCCGTTTTCCCTTCGACGAATGAGTAGGTTGTAAGGTACTACTAGATTAACATTGTGCTTAGGATCCCATCCCTCTTAGGTTTTGTTTAATTAAAATACGATTAGGGTTTGAATCCCTAAGGTGCATAAAGAGCCCGGAATGTCTCTAAACTCAAGGAGTACCAAGTGATCATCACAATAGACATACGGGGTCCTTATCCACTTGATTTATATCGAATCCCGATACTTGTCCCGTATTTCAAGAAATGTGATTTATCATTCCCGAAAACATCGAAATTGGAACTAGAGCTTTTGCTAGCCCCGACATGCACTTCCCGTTTGAAAATGAAATTAGTGCTTTTAAGCACCCCGTCCCGCCCGTTTATTAAAGTGCATTAAATATGATTTGTACATGACTTGTTTTACATGATTTGACCTATGAGTCGGCACCACTAAGCTTGGCTTTCCTTGCCGGTTTGATCGACCGACTTGGAGACCCTTTCCCGTCCCGCCAGCTGCAGTCTTGGATCCCGCTACCCGGTTATTACCGTGGTCTTGTCCCGATACCCGGTTCGCTACCGTGGTCCCGTCCCGTATTGTATTATATTATGTATATGTTACTTATGTTGCATCTCCTCACTTCGGTGACTGAGACAACATCCCGATATGCTCTTGTCACTTCGGTGATAGAGGACTTAGCTATGTGTGGTTGCCATCTTGTCTGTTTCCCGTTTCCTTGGACACCTTACATGTTTTATCTTGCATATGTATTTGAATAAATGTTTATCTTGTTTTATGAAACTAATGCTTTGACAGGTTTAAATGATTTTCAAGGTATTTTCTATATTGTTATGTCTTTCTATCCGTTTGCCAAACCGTCGTGTTTGACACTTGTTTTTGGTACTCAGGTCCCGTTGTTGGTCTCCCCGAGGAGGAGCTCGAGGTTGCGGTTGGCGAACCGCAACGACTAGTTGAGTGGCACGCCGATGATGTCATCTAGACATTCGGGTGCTTGAGTTGCGTAACACATTTTGGGTTGTATCTAACCATTCTTTTGGGGAAACTTGATACTGTATTCATTGGCCTTTGTTGGCCTCTATTTTTGGGAACAATGTAATTAAACTACTTTGTTGTAAACCTTAACTTTATTTTGGGGTTATAGCTTTAATGATCATTGCTCATTTTGATACTAGTATGAAATATGCTTAATCTTGTATCTTGGACATGAATGTATGAAATAGAGATTTGCTACACGCTTCCGCACACAAAAGAAATATTCATGTCGATGTGTTATCCTCACCGCGGACACCTGTGGGAAATCGCGTGTACGAGTGGCATCCTTCTTGATGGCTCGTATACGTTTTGTTGGTTTGGTTTCAATAAATTGGAACAATCAATCATACATCATATAACAACATCACATTAGTGTCCCGATCCCGGATTAGGCCCGTCTTCATTGTGGGGACCCGGTCCGGGGTCGCGACAGACTGGTATCAGAGCGAGACGTGTTTCAAGCAATTAAAAGAAACTAGAAATCCTAAGGACGTGGCGAGGATTCGTTAGAGTTTTCGTTAGTTAGTATCGTGTGAGCATTGTGTGACCCTTATTATATTATCTTGTGCTAACAAATTGTTTTGCAGCATCATGCCACCTCGCAAAAGGCCAGTTAATGGCAACCCTACAGCTAGTAACAGTGAATAGACAGGGCCAGTCCAAGAGGACATCCCTCATAACCCTATGCCCAATCAGTTCCAGCAGATGATGCAGGCCATGATAGATCAGCAAAGGCAGGCCAATGAGAATCAGGCCAGATTGCAAGAGCAAATACTTAAGAAAGATCAAGATCATGCCAGAGAAATGCAAGAGATGCAGAGACAGCTGCTAGAAGTGTTACAGAGGAGGCCTGAGCCTGTGCAAGCTCAGCCCGCTATTGTGATAAATCAGCGGGAGCATGACCCGAATGCTTTATTTGAGAAATTCAGGAAGAGGGGCCCGAAAGAGTTCTCTGGGACGGAAGATCCCTTAGCTGCAGATGACTGGCTGGAGCACACAGAGAATTTCTTTGAGATTTTTCAGTGCACGGGTATAGAAAGAGTCCAGCTTGCTACATCTCTCTTCACCGGGTCAGCAGATATCTGGTGGAAGACAGTGAGGGAAGAGTATAGGCACATGCCAGATGCAGTGGCATGGACTAGCTTCAAGAGGCAGTTTGGGGACAAGTATGTGCCCACTCACATCAGGAGACAGAAGGCAGCAGAGTTTCAGCAGCTCGTTCAGGGCAACATGTCAGTCCTCGAATACCTCACCAAATTCGAGAGATTGTCCAGATATGCCCCTGAGTTAGTGGACACGGTGAATAAGAAGATTGCCAAGTTCTTGGAAGGCCTAAATCCCATCATTGAGAGGGATGCTACCGGGGTTGTACCACCTACAACCTTCGAGGAGGCAGTCAAGAGGGCCTATAAGTTTGAGAACTTCCACCATAAGATCCTCAGACTTCAGGGTAAGGGACCTCAGCAGCAGCAGGGTAGTCAGCAAAGGAATCATCAGCACAAAAGACAGAGGCAAGATCAAATTGTGCAGAATCCTTTGGTGTGTACGCATTGTGGTAAGAACCATGAGAGTGCACAGTGTCGTACCATCACTGGAGCATGCTTTAGATGTGGCTCTATGGCTCACCAGATGAGGGACTGCCCAAGGTAGAATAGACAGCAGCAGCAGCAGCAGCAAGGGGCACAGCGTCCAGCGCAACCTCAGAATGCCATGGTTGTGCAGAACCAGGCTAGACCTCTCCAGCAGCAAGCCCCACAGCAGCAGTATAGGCCACAACAGCAGCAGCAAGCCCGTCAGCAAGGACCGAATCAGAATCAGCGTCCTCCGCAGCAGAATAGAAATGCAGGCAGGCCACAGCAAGCTCAGAACAGGCCACAGCAGAGAGGGCAGATCTATGCTATCAACAGAGCTGATGCAGAGGCAGTTGGTGATGTTGTGGAAGGTACACTCCTTGTTTGTGGTTTCCAAGCTAGGGTTTTGTTTGACCCTGGCTCTACCCACTCTTTTACCTCTCCCAGATTTGCAAAGTTGATTGATATGCATGCTAGAGATTTGGATTTCCTATTGACTGTGGCTACTCCCATAGGTAAAGAAGTTGTTTGTAGTACTTTTTACCCTAGTTGTCCAGTCATGATAGGAGGGTTAGAGTTACCAGCAAATCTCATCTTGTTGGAGATGTTTGATTTTGATGTCATCCTAGGGATGGATTGGTTAGCAGGGTACCATGCTACAATGGATTGTTTCCATAAGACCCTCACCTTCAGATTAGAAAAGTCACAAGCAGGAATACTGTTTCGAGGAGATAGGAGTAATCCTAGTACAGGGTTTATTTCAGCGTTGAAGGCTGATAGACTTCTGAAGGGTGGATGTGAGGCCTATTTGGCGTTTATCACGGAGGATAAACGGTCCCAAGGGGTGGAGGATATCCCAATTGTTTGGGAATTCCCGGATGTTTTTCCGGAGGAGATCCCAGGTTTACCACCCATTAGAGAGATTGATTTCACTATCGAGCTACTACCAGGGACTGCTCCTATATCCATTGCACCTTACAGAATGGCTCCGGCGGAATTGGGAGAATTGAAAACACAATTGCAAGAATTGTTGGAGAAAGGTTTTGTAAGACCTAGTGTTTCGCCATGGGGAGCTCCAGTGTTGTTTGTGAAGAAGAAGGATGGTTCCATGAGGATGTGCATTGATTACCGGAGATTGAACCAAGTGACCATCAAGAACAAGTATCCTTTGCCAAGGATAGATGAACTGTTTGATCAGTTACAGGGTGCTTCCTTCTTTTCGAAGATTGATTTGAGATCTGGTTACCACCAGCTTAGAGTCAGAGAGTCAGATGTTTTGAAGACAGCTTTCCTGACTAGATATGGGCACTATGAGTTCTTGGTCATGCCATTTGGATTGACAAATGCACCAGCAGTGTTCATGGCATTGATGAACAAGATATTTGCAGAGTATCTAGATCAGTTTGTAGTGGTGTTCATTGATGACATTTTGGTGTATTCCAAGACCAAGGAAGAGCATGAAGAGCACTTGAGGATAGCCTTGCAGCTTCTGAGAGAGAACCAGCTGTATGCAAAACTCAATAAGTGTGAGTTTTGGCTAGAGCAAGTAGCATTTTTGGGGCACATTATCTCCAGAGAAGGCTTGTCAGTAGACCCATCCAAGATAGAGGCAGTGGTACAGTGGGAAAGACCGAAGAATGTGACAGAGATCAGGAGTTTTCTGGGATTGGCTGGCTATTATCGGAGGTTTGTTCAGGGATTTTCGTCGATTGCATCACCTTTGACGAAATTGACAAGGAAGAATGAGCCATATGTGTGGTCAGACAAGTGTGAAGTTAGCTTCCAAGAGCTTAAGAAGAGATTGACCACAGCACCAGTCCTTACTTTGCCATCTGGAAGCAGCGGTTTCACTATCTTTACCGATGCTTCGAGCATTGGACTTGGTTGTGTGTTGATGCAGGCTAGGAAAGTGATAGCTTATGGATCACGTCAGTTGAAAGATCATGAGAAGAACTATGCAACACATGATCTTGAGCTAGCAGCGGTTGTTTTCGCATTGAAGATGTGGAGACATTATCTCTATGGAGAGAAATTTGAGGTTCACTCAGATCACCGCAGCTTGCAGTACCTGTTCTCACAGAAGGATTTGAACATGAGGCAGAGGAGATGGATGGAGTATATCAAGGATTATGATTTCCCGATCAAATACCATCCAGGGAAGGCAAATGTAGTTGCTGATGCTTTGAGCAGGAAATCAGTAGGCATGGCTAATCTCAGTGGCACATGTATCTTTGAGCAATTTGAGGAGTTGAGAATAGACTTACAGCCGCTTGAGAAGGGTGTCTTGTTAGGCAACATGTCAGTGTCAGAGCCTTCCTTCATCCAGAAGATTAAAGGCAGTCAGTTGCAAGATCCAGAGTTGGCCAAGATTTCAGAGCAGATAGCAGATCGTCCTGATTTTCGGATTGTGGATGGAGTTTTGTACTTCCGTGACCGTCTGTGTGTGCCAAGCATTGAAGATTTGAGGAATGATATCATGACAGAGGCTCACAGTACGAGGTATTCCGTGCATCCTGGCAGCACGAAGATGTATCAGAATTTGAAGGGCAGATTTTGGTGGAACAACATGAAGAGAGAGATAGCAGCGTTTGTTTCTCGGTGTATGGTTTGTCAGTTGATCAAGGCAGAGCACCAGAAGCCTCCAGGGTTGTTGCAACCGTTGGATATTCCGGAATGGAAATGGGAGCATATAACCATGGATTTCATTTCGGGATTACCGAGGACTAGTAGAGGAAATGATGCTATCTGGGTCATTGTGGACCGTCTCACCAAGTCAGCTCATTTCATTCCGATGAAGACTGGGAAGAAGATGCACATGCTACCATTGGCAGAGTTGTTTGTTAGTGAGATTGTCAGCAGACATGGTCAGCCAGTTTCCATCACATCTGATAGAGACAGCAGATTCGTCTCAAGATTTTGGAAGACATTGCATGAGTCTATGGGTACTAGATTATAGTTCAGTACAGCTTATCACCCTCAGACAGATGGTCAGTCAGAGAGAACCATACAGACTCTAGAGGATATGCTCCGTGCTTGTGTGTTAGACTTCAAAACTCAATGGGACGAGACTCTACCTTTGTGTGAGTTTGCGTACAACAACAGCTACCACTCGAGCATTGGGATGGCGCCTTTCGAGGCATTGTATGGCAGAAGGTGTAGGACACCTGTGTGTTGGGAAGAGGTTGGTACCCGTAGTTTCCATGGACCGACTATGGTAAGTGAGATTAGTGACAAGGTCAAGCAGATTCAGGCGCGTCTGGCAGTAGCCCGGAGTAGGCAGAAGAGTTATGCAGATTCTCATAGGAGAGACTTACAGTTCAAGGAAGGAGACAAGGTTTTCTTGAAGGTATCACCTACTAGAGGAACATTGAGATTTGGGCAGAAAGGCAAGTTGTCAAGGAGATACATTGGACTTTATGACATTGTGAGCAAGATTGGTGAAGTGGCTTATAGGTTAGCCTTACCACCCGAGCTATCTGGTGTACACAACGTCTTCCATGTATCTATGTTGAAGAAGTACGTTCCCGATCCTTCACATGTACTTCTGCATGAGCCGTTAGAGATCAGAGAAGATGCTACCTATGTTGAGAAGCCTATTCGGATCATCGACACCAAAGAACAAGAATTGAGGACACGGACTATTCAGTGGGTTAAAGTACTTTGGGAGAATCATGGACCGGAAGAGGCAACTTGGGAATTGCGAGACCAAGTGCAGAAGAAGTACCCACATCTCCTACCCAAGGTAAGTCTTGTGTTTTATTTGGAGGACCAAATATCCTAAGGGGTGGAGGATGTAAGACCCCGACCCGAGTGATCTCGATTAGTGCTTAGTTAGTTGCGTGTTAGTCTTGATTTGTCTTGTGGAGTTTGGTTTAGTGGTTTAGAATAGCTTTGAAATAACTTTGGGGATTTTGAGTACTTTGGTATTAGTGGGGACCTTTGGGGGTTCCTTGTTTATGGCTTTTTGTGTGCTTGAGATTTTATATTGGTTTTCTTGATTTGTATTTTATCCCGTTTTGTTTATCTCGTTATTGCTTTCAACTTTCATGTTGATCTCGTTCCCGTTCGAAACCCCGAAACATGACTTTTCTAGCTTCAAGGGCAAAACAGTACTTTTACACTAAATCTGTACCAAATTAGTGTTAATCCCGAAACCCGCAAAACATAAACTTTTTAGAAACTAGATATTTCGACGATCATTTCTTCCTTCTTCGTCGATTTCATCCGGAGCCCCGAAAACCACTATTTCAGCCCAACTAGGTTACTAGATGGTGGAGCCCACTTGTGTAGCTTATAAAAGGGAACCCATCTCCCTCATTCTCTCTTTTTCCAGCAACTTCCTTGAACCTAGGGTTTCCTTTCTCTTCTTCTTGCTTCTCCATCATCAAGCATCACCCAAACTTGCACCATCATCTCAAAGGATTGCATGATCTTCTTCTCCACTTCAAGGGCTCTCCATTGACACCATTTTTGAAGGAATCCCATCTCTCCAAGATCTTCTTCTAGCTTGCATTGCTCATTTGGAACCTCTTTTGGTAAGATCTCTTCTTAATCTTCTAGATTAGTGTTCTTCTAGCCTTAGAGAAGCTACATTTCCATTATTGTAAGCCCTCCCTTCTCCTTCATTGTTTTGACCCATTTTAGGGTTTGTTTTGGGGATTTTTGTAGAGCTTGTTGTCCTTGACTTGCAAGAGTGCTAGGAGCTGTTTTTCATTGATTTAAAGACTAAAGGCAAGTGGATGTTTTGACATTTTTTACATTTGAATGGGTTTGATGAAATGCATTAATGTTTTCACCCATTATTTTGAGGCATTAATGACTTGTTTAGATTGGAAATAAATGCTCATTTTAACTCTTGATAGCTTGTTTATGTCATATATGAGATTGCTAATCAGGTTTGGAAAGATTGTAGAAAAGATAGGAAAAATGGGAAAGACCCCTGAACTGCTGTAACAGAACCTGGGTTTTGTTACGCAGTTCACGCGGTCGACCGGCCAAGGGGCGCGGTCGACCGGCGACACTGGAACAGGCCCCCCTGTTGGGCAACCTGCTGAACTGCGGGAGTCTCAGTTCTGCAGAGCACGCGGTCGACCGGCCTAGGGCGCGGACGACCGGCGACACAGAGGTCAGGCTCTCTGGAGCCTGACCAAAACACTATTCACCTATTTAAAGTTACAACTCCCGGTCGACCTGGCCCATGGCCGGTCGACCGAGCCACTGTGTACGCGGTCGACCGGTCATGGGCAAGGTTGACCGGCCCAACTGGAAACCCTGCAGAAAAATGGACTTTTGCCCTATGTTTAGGTGGACCTTGAATGTAACTTAGTGACCCTTTTGTGGACCCGTTGGACTTCTTTTGAGGATGGTTGAACCGACATCTCCTCACGGTTAATCCGGTTGTATCGGTGCTTAACCTAGTTCAATCTTGAACGGTACGGAACGACGGGATATCCTTTCTTTTATCTAAACGCGAAATTGGTTTGTTTGGATATCGCGAATCCGTTTTCCCTTCGATGAATGAGTAGGTTGTAAGGTACTACTAGATTAACATTGTGCCTAGGATCCCATCCCTTTTATGTTTTGTTTAATTAAAACTCGATTAGGGTTTGAATCCCTAAGGTGCATAAAGAGCCCGGAATGTCTCTAAACTCAAGGAGTACCAAGTGATCATCACAATAGACATACGGGGTCCTTATTCACTTGATTTATATCGAATCCCGATACTTGTCCCGAATTTCAAGAAATGTGATTTATCATTCCCGAAAACAATGAATTTGAAACTAAAGCTTTTGCTAGCCCCGACATGCACTTTCCGTTTGAAAATGAAATTAGTGCTTTTGAGCACTCCGTCCCACCCGTTTATTAAAGTGCATTACATATGATTTGTACATGACTTGTTTTACATGATTTGACCTATGAGTCGGCACCACTAAGCTTGGCTTTCCTTGCCGGTTTGATCGACCGACTTGGAGACTCTTTTCCGTCCCGCCAGCTGCAGTCTTGGATCCCGCTACCCGGTTATTACCGTGGTCTTGTCCCGATACCCGGTTCGCTACCGTGGTCCCGTCCCGTATTGTATTATAATATGTATATGTTACTTATGTTGCATCTCCTCACTTCGGTGACTGAGACAACATCCCGATATACTCATGTCACTTCGGTGATAGAGGACTTAGCTATGTGTGGTTGCCATCTTGTCTGTTTCCCGTTTCCTTGGATACCTTATATGTTTTTATATTGCATATGTATTTGATCAAATGTTTCTCTTGTTTTATGAAGTTAATGCTTTGACAGGTTTAAATGATTTTCAAGGTATTTTCTATATTGTTTTGTTTTTTCACCCGTTTGCCAAACCGTCGTGTTTGACACTTGTTTTTGGTACTCAGGTCCCGTTGTTGGTCTCCCCGAGGAGGAGCTCGAGGTTGCGGTCGGCGAACCGCAGCGATTAGTAGAGTGGCACGCCGATGATGTCGTCTAGACATTCGGGTGCTTGAGTTGCGTATCACATTTTGGGTTGTGTCTGACCATTCTTTTGGGAAACTTGATACTTTATTCATATTGGCCTTTGTTGGCCTCTATTTTTGGGATCAATGTAATTAAACTACTTTGTTGTAAACCTTAACTTTATTTTGGGGTTATAGCTTAATGATCATTGCTCATTTTGATACTAGTATGAAACATGCTTTAATCTTGTATCTTGGACATGAATGTATGAAATATAGATTTGCTACACGCTTCCGCACATAAAAGAAATATTCATGTTAATGTGTTATCCTCACCGCGGACACCTGTGGGAAATCGCGTGTACGAGTGGCATCCTTCTCGATGGACTCGTATACGTTTTGTTTTGGAGTTGGATTTAATTTATGCACAATTAATTCACACATACAATCATACATACATCACATATTATTATTAGTCCCGATCCTGGATCAAGGCCCGCTTTGTTTCGGAAGACCCGGTCCGGGGTCGCGACATATATGTTACTTATGTTGCATCTCCTCACTTCGGTGACTGAAGTCAACATCCCGATATGCTCATGTCACTTCGGTGATAGAGGACTTAGATTTGTGTGGTTGCCATATTGCTTGTTACCCGTTTTCCTTGGATACCTTACATGTTTTATATTGCATTTATGTTTCGAATAAATGATCATCCTGTTTTATGAGATTTATTGTTTCAACAAGTTTAAATGTTTTCCAAGGTAACTTTTATTATTGTCTTATCTTTTCACCTGTTTGCCAAACCATCGTGTTTGACCCTTGTTTTGGTACTCAGGTCCCGTTGTTGGTTATCCTGAGGAGGAGCACGAGGAGGCGGTCGGAGAACCGCAACGTCTAGTTGAGTGGCACGCCGATGATGTCGTTTAGACATTGGAGTGTATGAGTCACGTAACATCTTGGGTTAGGAATTAACCATTCTTTTGGGAACTTGATATTTTGTTTATATTGGCCTTTGTTGGCCTCTATTTTTGGGAATTGTAATTAAATGATCTTGATGTAAACTTTAACTTTCTTTTGGGAAATAGCTAATGATCATTGCTCATTTTGATACTGGAGTTAATTATGTTTTAATCTTGTTATCTTGGACATGAATGTCTGAATTGGATTTGCTACACGTTTCCGCACTTAAAAGAAATATTCATGTCAATGTGATGTCCTCACCGCGGACACCTGTGGGAAATCGCTGTTACGAGTGACATCTCTTATGGACTCATATATATTTTGATTTAAATTAATTCATAGGATTGTGTATCATTCATTCATCATCCACATAATTTCATCTTTACCGTCCCGATCCCGGATTAGGCCCGTGGGACGTGGTTCGGGGTTGCGACACACATCCAGGATGAAATCCCTCCGTCTCATCAATCATGTACAGCAATAAAACAAGCAACACCATGCAATAAAATAATCTACAACAGATAGAGAATCAGGTTATACCTTTGGAGCCTGGTTGTGCTCTAATGGAGAAGATGACTTACTAGTTGAAGAAACTCTTTCTTTGTAAGCAACTTAATATCTCCAAGACCTTTTAGTCTTACACGCTATGACCCGTATTTGATCTCTTTTCTCAAGAAGACTGGTGGAAACTTTAAGAGAAAACCCTACTAGAAACTACAAGGAACTAGAAGAGAAAAAGAAGAGAGAGATGTGCAACTCTTGCACACAAAAGAGGGCTAGGTGTGCTTCTCCAATTGCTGGACGTCCCAGCCCCTTTTCATCCCTATTTATAGCTTGACAAACCTCCTCTTTTCTTATTTGAAATAGAAGTCCAACTTTCATTACAAATTAGCAACTTTCTCCCTTTTTCTAATTATTATAGAAGTCTTACTTCCACAGCAATTAGTAAGCTTACTATTACCACTATTAGAAGTCCTACTTCAAGTAGGATTAGTAACTTTCTAATTCCTTCATCTTAGAGTTCAAGTAGGATTAGTATCTTTCCAATAACTTGGGCTAGCGTGGGGACGACTAGGGATTCCATAAAAAGCTGACTCCAACTAGGACACCGTGACCCCACATCTCATGTGCAATCCGGGCCCACAGTTAATTGCAAATAATACCACTATATAAATGCAATTGCACTCCAGTCTTAGGAATAAATTACAATGAAGACCCCAAACTTCCCAATTACCACAAGTAGGCCCCTCTATCAATATCCATGGATTAATTGGACTAAAACTGTCCCACCAATTTAAATCCACATCTTATTATCCTTGAGCCCCAATTAATCGCAGTGATCATCAGTACCATTCAATTAACTCTTAATCGAGATGGATGCGTACTTACTATTGACAAATCCATTAATTGGCACAAGGGGATAATATAAATAGATTTTCATCTTGACTATTGAATGTTCCCACAGTCCTACTACCACCTACCCAAGACACCGAGGTGTTGACCTACAGTTGGCCTCAATCATTGGTGACTCAAAGAAAATGAATAGATAGAAACTTGAGTTCATCAATGTTTTAGGATTGAGAGCCTATTTATAGGGAATTATGAGACCAAACCTTAAACTCGAGACAGTATTCCATAAGGTGCTTCTCATGGTCTGTCAAACCCCAACCCAGGATTAAACCAATAGTGTTTTCTTAGTGTGAGCTTAGTCTTAATCGGGTTTAGTTACCGTGGGTTAGAGTATGATTAGTTTTAGTCATGGTTATAGCTTTGGGGAGTTTCGAGAACATTTAGTGTTATTTAGACACACTCAGGAAGGCCTGGGTGTACATGCAAGCGCGGGAAGATCGTGTTTGGTTTTGTTTTAATCGTGAATTTCATTTCATTTGAATGGTTTTATGATTATGTACAACTTTCGTGTTTAGCCCGTTTGTGTTTGTAGCCCAGAAACTCAAATTTTGGCCAAAAAGGGTAAAACGGCCTTTTCACACTCAAATCTGGACACAATTTTCGAGATCCCAAAACCATGTCAAAAATATATTTTTCGGAAACCAGATATTTCAAGGATCGTTTTATCCTCCTTCGTTGACTTCATTTGAGGCCCGCAAGGTCATGTTTTCCTTGATACAAGAAGGTTCTTTAATGGGCCCACTTGCAAGCACTTAAGCCCTTTCCCCTCTTTTTCTCTTCATTCCACAAATCTCTGCACTTTTCTTGACCTAGGGCTGAAAAAACCTCTTTTTCTCTTCATCTTCTCCTCTTGAATACATGAGCTAGAGATCTTCAAATGGAATTCTAAAACCATCATCTTCTTCCTCTCATCCCAAGCTTTCCATTGATGCCATTTTCTTGAAGTTTCTTTTTGGGAAAGATCTCCATTTCCTTCCTCACTTCTTGTTTGGGAACCTCTAGGTAAGAGCTCCAACCCGTCTCTTCAATGGAGTTCTTTTGACTCCTAAAGATCATGTTTTCCTAACTTTCAACACCCATTTCGAAATGGGTTGCTTGGTTGCATTTTTGAGTGAGTTTTTGAATGGGTTTCATGGGGTTTTTGTAGTTCTTGGCTTGGCTCTTGAATAGGAGTGCTTGAAGGAGAGTTTTGTTTTCATTTGGCCAAGGCAAGTAATCTCTTTAGGTTGTTGGGCATGTGTGTTCATGGATTTCACTATTTCTCTTGAAATTTTCATATGATTTGTCATTTAGTATTAATGTTTTGTTTTGCTAAGTTTCCCATGTTGTGATTTTACTCAAGTAATTGCTAGCATGCTAAGTTACTTTCCAAACTTCCAGATTTCATCATTTTTAGTTAGGCCTTGCTTTTTGTGAAGTTTGGATTTGTTATGATAAAGAAATGGGTTTTTAATAGTAATGACTTGTTTAGGTTTGAAATAAATGTACCAAAGTGAGTCTTGATAGCTTGTTATAGTCATGAATCAAATTGCTAATCAGGTTGGAAAGAATGCGGAAAAGGAAGGGAGAAATGGATGGACCACTGAACTGCAGAAATCAGAACTGGGTTCTGTTTCCGCAGTTCACGCGGTCGACCGGCCAAGGGGCGCGGTCGACCGGGAACACTAGATTTGGCCCCCAGTTGGATGACCTAATGCACTGCAGGAACTGCTGTTACGCAGCTCACGCGGTCGACCGGCCAAGGGGCGCGGTCGACCGGCGACATAGGGTCAGGTTCCCTGGAACCTGACCAACACACTGTGCACTGAATTAAATTTACAACTGCAGGTCGATCGGGCCTTGGCCGGTCGACCGGCCTCACTGTGTACGCGGTCGACCGGCCAAGGGCCAGGTCGACCGGGCCAACTGGAATTTCCTCTTTTTGGGAGGATTTTTACCCATTTACATATTCTTTTAAAATTTGAAACTAGGCTATGTTAAGGACTTTAACTTGACATTGTGTAATTGGAACTCCAAGGTATGTACTAACTTCGGGGACACCAATCCTTGTATTTTAAAAATGAAGTTCCAATCACACAAGGGTCAATGAATAGCCTAAGCATGTACTTTATAAAATTACCGTGTTTTGAACGCTGATTTAATACCGCAAATTATATCGTGTACTCGCTTTGAAGTCAAGTTTTTAAGCTCGTATCGAAGATTTGTTTCAAGTATTAAATGCGGATCTTTTCTTAAGTTGTGAGCATATATATATTATGCGTTATGCTAGCCGTGCTGTGCCTTGTTTTGATAAGTGATTTCCACTTTTATTCAGACGTGTTTGTATCGCGTGTTTTATGCATTCATGAACTCAAGTGAACACCACAGAGCTTGGACTGCCCTTTCAGTTTGATCCACTGTCTGGGGGTCCTTAAACATGTGAACTATCTGCAGATTAGTCGTGTATTTATTACACATCGTGCGTGTCCGGTTCCGTGGCCGGAATCCCGTATTTGTGGGAATCGTGTCGTGTTATATTATGTATATTCGTGCTTGTTGTGCGTACTTACTCTTTTCATTACAAATGATAGAGAAAGGATGGGTTCTTTGTGGATTTACGATTCATGATATATATGTTATGCACTCATGCTAGTTCGTCTCTGATTTAGAAAAGTGTTCCGTAAGTATTTGTTTTACGTTCAGAAAAGTGTTTCTTTATGTTCTCGATTAAACATTGATTTCCATGCTTTCACTTAAATTAATTTCTTGCCAAACCGTCATATTTGATGCTTGTATTTTGGTGTTCAGGTGCAGGAGGTTTTACCTTTGAGGAGGAGTGCCAGGAGGAGGCTGTTGAGCCTACCTTAGCTCGCGAGTGGCAACCCGATGACGTCATCTAGACGTCAGGACAGGTCATGAGTTCCGATGTATCACTTTTTGCGCTTTAATACTTTTGGTATTGTATTGGCCTTTGTTGGCCTCTTATTTTGGGATTGTAACAATTTAACACACTTTGTTAACTTTGTAACTTGAACTATTATGGGAATGCCTTGTTATGTCTTCCTTCTGATATTTTAGTCTCGATGACATTATGTTCATATTCTATCATGATTTATTGTGATGTGATTTGCTACACGCTTCCGTATATTTGATCATGTGAGTTGGTTTCCCGTGTCATCGGAACCCTCACTGCGGGAACCTGTGGGAGATTTAATCATCTTACCCATGCACCACTATCTTACAGTCGCGACGGGGCCCGGGCCTCGGTCCGGGGTCGCGACAGGACTGGTATCAGAGCGAGACTTGTTTCACGCACTTAAAAAGAAACTAGAAAGATCTTAGGATCGTGGTGAGAGTTCGTGAGTTCGTTAGAATTGCTTAGTGTGACGTCTAGGAAACCATTTGGCCATATTTATTGTGTACTAACACTTTGTTTTACAGCAATGCCTCCTAGGAGAGTTCTTCCCAATAATGCCTCAGCTAGTAATCAGAATGAGAATGATCAGAATGCAACACCCACAGCTAATCAATTTCAGGAACTTATGCAAGCAATGTTAGCACAGCAGAGGCAAGCCAATGAAGCACAAGCTAGATTCCAAGAGCAGATGGCCAAGAAGGATGCAGAAATGGCTCAAGTTCAGAGGCAACTGTTGGAGGTTCTTCAGAATAGGCATGAGGCTCAACCTGTAGCTCCTAATATTGTCATCAACAGTAGGGAGCATGACCCTAACCTGTTGTTTGAGAGGTTTAGGAAGAGGGCACCCAAGGAGTTCTCAGGCCATGAGAATCCATTAGTAGCAGATGATTGGTTGGCAAACACTGAGAAGATTTTTGATGTCTTCACTTGTACGGGCAGGCAGAAAGTAAACCTCACAGCCTCTTTGTTCTATGGGCTTGCAGATCAGTGGTGGCAGACAGTCAAGGAACCTTACATGGCTATGGCCAATGAAGAAGCATGGGCAGCTTTCAAGACTCAGTTCCAAGGCAAGTACATTCCTTCTCATATCAAGAGGCAGAAGGCTATTGAGTTCCAGCAACTCAAGCAGGGTAACATGACAGTGCTAGTGTATGTCACCAAATTTGAGAGGCTAGCTAGATATGCCACTGAGCTGATTGACACAGAGCAGAAGAGGATCAACAAATTCTTGGAGGGGTTGAATCCCATCATCATGAGAGATACTATTGGAGTAGTTCCACTGGCTACTTATGATGAAGCTGTCAAACGGGCATACAAGTTTGAAGACATCAATAATATGATCATACAAGACAGGAAGCAGCATTATCAGCAGCAGAATCAGAGGCAACAACACCACAGCAAGAAGCCAAAGCAGGAGCAGAATCTAGTGAGCCAAGGCTGTGCCCACTGTGGCAAGAACCATCAAACTCATGAATGTCGCAAGGCCATAGGTGCTTGCTTCAAGTGTGGGGCAATGAACCATGCAATCAGAGATTGCCCACAACTTCAGAATCAGCCAATCAGGAACCAGCAGCAGAGGCAAGCAGCTCCTCAGAACCAGGCACCAATTCAGAATCAGGTTAGGCCACTTCAACAGCAGCAGCAAGCAAGACCTCAGCAGAATCAGAATCTTCGTCCTCCTCAGCAGAATAGGAATGTCCAAGGCAGGCAGAATCAGGCACAGAACAGACCACAGCAGCAAGGACGTCTATTCAACCTCAACTGTGCAGATGCTGAAATTGCAGGAGACGTGGTAGAAGGTAAACTTCTTGTTTGTGGAGTAGAAGCACAGATTTTATTTGATCCTGGATCAACACACTCTTTTATATCTCCTATGTTTGTCAAGATGATTGATGCACCACATAGCCAACTGGATTATATCTTGATTGTTACAATACCAGTGGGTAGACAGGTTGAGTGTAGAAACTATTACCCTAACTGTCCAATTTTGCTAGGAGATGTTAATTTACCAGTCAACCTTATTGTTCTAGACATGCATGATTTTCACATCATTTTAGGCATGGATTGGTTAGAAGCATATCATGCCACCATGGATTGTTTTAGCAAAATCATAACATTCAGATTGCAAGGAGAACAAGCAGGATTGATGTTTCAGGGGAGCAGGAAACCGTCTAGAGCAGGGTTTATTTCTGTGCTTAAGGCAGGCAGATTGATTCATAGCGGATGTGAAGCTTTTGTAGCGTTTATCACGGAGGATAAACAGTCCCAAGGGGTGGAGGGAATCCCCGTTGTGTGTGAATTTCCGGATGTTTTTCCAGAAGAAATCCCGGGATTGCCACCAATTAGGGAAGTTGAGTTCACTATAGAGCTTCTTTCAGGGACAACTCCGATCTCCATTGCACCTTATAGGATGGCTCCAGCAGAATTGGGTGAGTTGAAACTTCAGTTGCAAGAATTGTTGAGCAAGGGTTTCGTTAGGCCAAGTGTTTCACCTTGGGGAGCACCGGTTTTATTTGTGAAGAAGAAGGATGGAAGCTTGAGAATGTGTATTGATTACAGAAAATTGAATCAGGTGACTGTCAAGAACAAGTATCCTTTGCCAAGGATAGATGAATTGTTTGACCAATTGCAAGGAGCAGCATACTTTTTCAAGATAGATTTGAGATCTGGGTATCATCAGTTGAGAGTTAGAGACTCGGATGTGCAGAAAATGGCTTTTCGAACGAGGTATGGGCATTATGAGTTTCTAGTAATGCCCTTTGGATTGACCAATGCACCCGCAGTCTTCATGGCTCTTATGAACAAAGTGTTTGCACAGTACTTGGATCACTCGGCAGTAGTGTTTATTGATGACGTCCTCGTGTATTCCAAGAGTAGAGAGGATCATGAAGAACACTTGAGGACATCATTGTAGCTTTTGAGAGATAACCAGTTTATGCAAAACTCAGTAAATGTGAATTCTGGTTAGAGCAGGTTGCCTTTTTAGGCCACATCATCTCAAAAGAAGGTTTAGCAGTTGATCCAGCCAAGATAGAAGCAGTTGTTGATTGGAAGAGACCGAGCAGTGTGACCGAAATCAGGAGTTTCTTAGGGTTAGCAGGCTACTATCGAAGATTTGTTCAAGGCTTCTCGTCAATTGCAGCACCATTGACTACATTGACCCGGAAGAATGTTCCGTTTGTGTGGATAGAACAGTGTGAGACGAGTTTTCAAGAGTTGAAGAGAAGATTAACCACAGCTCCAATCCTCACATTACCATCGGGCAGCGGTGGATTCATTGTTTTTACAGATGCTTCTAATGTGGGACTAGGTTGTGTGTTGATGCAAGATGGCAAGGTGATTGCTTATGGCTCACGGCAGTTGAAGGATCATGAAAAGAACTATGCAACTCATGACTTGGAATTGGTAGCAGTAGTATTTGTTTTGAAGATGTGGAGACACTATCTCTACGGGGAGAAATTTGAAGTCCATTCCGATCATAGGAGTTTGCAATATTTGTTCTCCCAGAAGGATTTGAATATGAGACAGAGGAGATGGATGGAATACATCAAAGATTATGACTTTCCAATCAAGTACCATCCAGGCAAAGTGAATGTTGTAGCTGATGCGTTGAGCAGGAAGTCAGGGATCATGGCCAGCTTGAGGGGAGCCAGAGTTCTTCAGCAGTTTGAAGAGTTAGGTGTAGAAGTGCAGGCTTTAGACTTGGGTGTTATGTTAGCAAATATGACAGTGTCTAAGCCCACTTTTATCTAGAAGATCAAGTACAGTCAGTTGCAAGATTCAGATTTGGTTAGGATTGTGGATCATATTGCAGAACGTCCAAATTTCCAGATGGTGAATGGAGTATTGTATTTTCGTGATCGGTTGTGTGTACCGAATGTGGATGATCTGAAGGGAGAGATTATGACTGAAGCCCACAACACAAGATACTCGCATGCATCCGGGTAGCACGAAGATGTATCAGAACTTGAAGAATAGATTTTGGTGGAATAACATGAATAGAGAGATAGCAGCTTTTGTGTCTCGTTGCTTGACTTGCCAATTGATCAAAGTAGAGCATCAGAAACCCCCAGGTTTGCTACAGCCACTAGAGATTCCGGAGTGGAAATGGGAGCATATCACCATGGATTTCGTCTCCGGATTGCCTAATACTAGGAAGGGGAATAATGCAATATGGATTATTGTAGACCGTCTCACCAAATCTGCCCACTTCATTCCGATGAAGACCGGGAATATGATGCATATGGCACCCCTTCCAAAACTTTTTGTTGATGAGATTGTGAGTAAGCATGGTCAACCCGTTTCCATCACTTCGGATAGAGATAGCAGATTTGTTTCGAGATTTTGGAAAACTCTTCTTGAGTCCATGGGTACCAAACTCCAATTCAGTACAGCGTATCATCCTTAGACAGATGGTCAGTCAGAGCGAACGATACAGACTCTTGAAGACATGTTGCGTGCATGTGTGCTAGATTTCAAAGTGCAATGGGATGAGTGCTTACCACTTTGTGAGTTCGCTTACAATAATAGCTACCATTCCAGCATTGGTATGGCACCTTTTGAGGCTCTTTATGGTAGAAGATGCAGAACTCCGGTTTCTTGGGAAGAAGTCGGTGTTCATAGCTTTTACGGACCGACTATAGTTGGTGAAACTAGTGACAAGGTCAAATTGATTCAGGAACGCTTGAAAGTCGCCCGAAGCAGGCAGAAGAGTTATGCAGACACTCGCCGCAGAGAATTGCAGTTTCAAGTAGGGGACAAAGTGTTCTTGAAGGTTTCACTCGTCAGAGGGACCCTGAGGTTCGGACAGAAGGGCAAGTTGTCGAGGAGATTTATTGGTCCATATGAGATTTTGAGCAAGATTGGAGACATGGCTTATAGGCTTGCGCTACCGCCGGAACTCTCCGGGGTACACAACGTATTTCATGTTTCCATGCTCAAGAAGTATGTGTCTAGTCCTTCTCATATTTTACAGCACGAGCCTTTGGATTCGAGAGGATGCTTCGTATGTGGAAAGGCCGACCAAGATCATTGATACCAAGGAGCAAGAGCTGAGAAATCGGACAATTCATTGGGTCAAGGTACTTTGGGAAAATCATGAACCAGAAGAAGCCACATGTGAATTGAGAGATCAAGTTCAGAGGAAATACCCACACTTGTTACCAGAGGTAAAAGTTTGATTTATTTGGTGGACCAAATATCCTAAGGGGTGGAGGATGTCAAACCCCAACCCAGGATTAAACCAATAGTGTTTTCTTAGTGTGAGCTTAGTCTTAATCGGGTTTAGTTACCATGGGTTAGAGTATGAATAGTTTTAGTAATGGTTATAGCTTTGGGGAGTTTCGAGAACGTTTAGTGTTATTTAGACACACTCAGGAAGGCCTGGGTGTACGTGCAAGCGTGGGAAGATCGTGTTTGGTTTTGTTTTAATCGTGAATTTCATTTCATTTGAAAGGTTTTATGATTATGTACAACTTTCGTGTTTAGCCCGTGTTGACACCAAAAATGTCACTATGTCCCTTCAACACTTAAAACTACATGGAGCCACATCCTGCCATAAATAGGAAGGCGCCACTTCAAGCACTAGATCCTGTTAGAATCAAACAAAAACTGCAAGATCCTTCAAAGCAGCCAAAAGAGGGGTACACATGAAGTTTCGGGCCATTTCGACGTCATTTGGCCTAACTTCACTCCTCCGACAGCCAGACAGGAGCTCCCGGCAGCGACAGTGTCGAAGACTTCAAAACCTCGATCAGAGCCTACGGATGGTCTCAGAATACCTCCAAAAGGCCCCATGCCAAATTTCAAGTCAAACGGACGACGTTTGACCCTTCATCAACTCTCGGGAAGCAAAAACAAGCCTATCAGCGGCGGAGCACCCCGGAATCATGGCATCCAAATTGGAACTAATGGATCATCTCAAAATGACTCCAATAGGTCCCTGTCAAGTTTTAGGTCAAACGGACATCGTTTGGCCTAGTTTCAAAGCTCGGCATTTTCCTCGAGGTGAAATCAAGGCGAGCATTTGCGGGACCCCAAAAGGCTTCAAAACTCAAACCAAAGCCCATGGTTGGTCTTACTTACTACTCAGGAGGCTCCCTGCCAAATTTCAGATCAATCGGACATCGGTTGACCAAAAGTCAAAGCTCGACATTTCTCTCATGGCGACATTAAGGCAAGCATTTGCGGGACCCCGAACGGCTTCAAAACTCAAACCAAAGCCTATGGTTGGTCCTATCTACTGCTCAAGAAGCTCCACGTCGAATTTCAGGTCATTCCGACATCGTTTGGCCTAGTTTCAATGCTTGACAAAAAATCGGCAATACCGCACAACAAAGTCTTCGACTTTCCAGAAAAATAGGAAACTTTGTGCTCCGATTTGCGTGGCTTCTCGTCGGGTTTTCTTCAAGAGAATCAGGCCAATAAATGAGGGGAAATGTCAGAAAAAATACAGAAGAAAAAAGAATGAAAAAAGATCGAAAAACGGCGAAAAAACGGCGACCGAATGGCGGCCAAAAAATGGGCCCAAGGCCCATGGTCGCCGGCGACCATGGCCCAAGGTCGCTGGCGACCATGGTCGCCGGCGACCATGCACCCATGGTCGCCGGCGACCATGGAATTCCGGCTACCCAAAAGTCGCCGGAAACCCCTTTTTTCGGGTCCTTTTCGCGTTTCGAGTTGATTGGCCCCTGTGATTTTTCCAAAATCTGATTTTTCGTGCATGAAATCCGTCGATCTTCGTCAACATCACGGATTCGCCGCCGATATCATTGGATGATCATTAGATGCCTCGAAATCGCCAACCAGCCGACAAAGAAAGCACACTTTCCGCCCACCCGATCGTGAAATCGACAGGACAGATGTTGCCAACATGTTGATATTAATCCATGTCTGAAATTGCATCGCCATCCGACATCAAACAACGTGTGGATCCACCGGCGGTCATCGCAAGAAGAATTCCAAAAGACGCGGCGCGGCCCGCGACTCTTCAAGCGACTTGGTGACCAATTAATGAGGTTAAATGATCCATTTTATGACAAGTTATTGCGGTCATTAACTCATTATTTTGGACGGCCCAATCAAAAGCAAGCAAATGGGAGTTAGAAGTCAAAGGATTTATGGCATTAAAGCCATGAAACTCCTCCCATGATGGGGATTAAAGGCAATTAAAAGCTCATTATTCTCCATCGGCCAATCAGATTCAAGGAAAAAGGAGTTACAAAACAAATACTTTAAAACTTGTAACTCCTCCCATTATGAGCATTAATGCATTCAATGCTCATAAACCCTCCTAAATGGCTACCAAAGGCCTATAAATAGGAGGGCATTCCAAAGGAAAAAGGGGATCAGAAAAAAAGAGACGAAGAACGGAAAAAAGAATCCAGAGAAATCGCCAGAGAATTGCCCGAAAAATCTAGAGGCCCTGCAACTCTGCTGCAAAGACCACCAAAAGGTGATTGAAGCACCCTTGGGGGGCCACCCCCCCAAGGACCTCCCTTCTTCTACCAACATGGCTAAAACATGGCTTTTCAGCCCGTTTACTTAGCTTTTTATCAGATATAAGACCTTCTCTTGGTCTTTGTCCTTTAAAAATCTGAGGTTAAAAAGCCAAGCCAAGAATCCAAGCATCGTGTTCTCATCTGCATGGACGATGGAGGAGCCCATACATGACTCGCGACCGTCGATTTGAACGTGTCCCCACAATCGAATGAGAAGTCAGATTCCTTTTCTTGATTTCTATTGTACTTTATTTTTCTTTTAGAGACAAAAATCACAACTCTTGTCTTTCATAATGGATAAGACTTGTAAATCGCCTTTTACGGCAAAAATCGCCTTTCACGGCAACAAATGAAATCGCCTTTCACGGCATATAAAAAAAAACCCTTTTGTCTCTTTTCTTAAAATATGCGTGCAATGGGAAACTAGAAAAAGTTTCATTTCCTCTTTCTACTTGTGAAGGTGGATCTTCGGATCACCGTTTCTAAATTCCAAGTAGAAAAGTGAAATCGGCATACCCGTACAAAAAGAAAGAAAGATGTTGTTACCCTTTACTTTTCTTCTCCTCCCCTCCACCGTACCCCGAAAGACCCGGGGCGGAGGCAGCGGGAGAGAGGGAGGAATCGGGTCCATCAAGCTGGCATACCCGGTGGGACATGTTCATTTGAGAACATGAACTTAGATTCTTTGGCACCTTTCTAGTTGGTGGCCGATGTTGAATCTTGCATAAAAAAAAAAACATGGGATGGGGTTTTTTGTTTTTGGAAATTTCTTTCTTTAAGTCTATTTCCAATCTTTCTCCTTCTCGAAAAAAAAAATCTCTTCTCTTGTTCTTTGAATTCAGATCTGAGAAATCTCGATCTCCTCCCTTTTGGACCCAGTGCCCGCAGAAATGTTTGAGCACGTTTTCAGATTGGGAAAGAGACCGTTTGCTCTCTTTGACGAGTTCGAAAAAAAAAATCTGATTTCAAACTTGTCAGATTTTCAAAAAAAAAATCTCCTTTCTTTTGGATCCAAATTTGAGAAACTTTGGTTTTCTTTTCCTTTCTGACTTAGGGCTCGCAAAAATTGTTTGAGCCCCTGTTCAGACTGGGAATGGACCATTCGCTCTCGCTGATGAATCCATAAAAAAAAAATCTGATTTCAAACTTGTCAGGTTTTCAAAAAAAAAAAAAATCTTCTTTCTTTTGGATCCAAATTTGAGAAATTTTGGTTTTCTTTTCCTATCTGACTTAGGGCTCGCAGAAATTGTTTGAGCCCCTGTTTAGATTGGGAACGGACCATTCGCTCTCTCTGATGAGTCCATCAAAAAAAATAATAAAAAAAGGGAAGCATTTGAGAACACGAAAGTTTTACCGATTGCGTTCTTTAATCGAGGTTGATCTAAGAAAAGCCTTGTCCAGAGTTTGGAGACAGCTAGGCTGTTCTAGGTAAGGGTCCTCCAAACGGGTTCATTAAGTAATCCTACCCTTACCTGGGGGTTGGTCTATCAACATTGGTTTCATAAGAACGAATCGTGAGAACTCGATGCATTCTCAAACCCTAAAAAAAAAAAAAAAAAAATTTCATCGATTTTTGGTTCAAATTTGAGAAATCTTGATCACTTCCTTTTCAGACTCGGTGCTCGCAGAAATGTTGAGCACGTGTTTGAACTGGAACATCATTTGCTCTCTTTGATGAATCCGATACTGACTTTCAAAAAAAAAATCTTCAAAAAAAAAAAAAAAAAAACTTCTGTCACGTTTGGGTTCAAAGTCGAGAAATCTTGACCTCTTCCTCCTCGGATTACTGTGCTCGCAGAAATGTTGAGCACGTGTTTGGGTTTGAACGACATTTGCTCTCTTTGATGAATCTGATCCTGACTTTTCTTAAAAAAAAAAAAAAAAACTTCCGTCATTGTTGGGTCCAGATTCGAGAAATTCTGGTTATTTCCTTTTCGGACTCTGTGCTCGCAGAAATGTTGAGCACGTGTTCGGATCGGAGTGCCATTTGCTCTCCTTTATGAACCCAACCTTGACCTTTCAAAAAAATCCCATTCGTGTCCATTTCAAGGATGCGATTTACAACATCTGTGCCTAGCGGTGCTAGTACGCCCTCTTGGGTCTACTGTATTCGCGACCGACACATTTGTACTCCTAACCTTATATCATTTTACCTTGAGTGAGCCTCGCTCCTCGGTAATCTGAATTAAGGTTCACAATTGCTTCTAGCAGTCACTGGAACGTTCACTCTGAGCCTTTCATACTCGCGTTTAGAACAATTGTATACTCTATGGCTTTTTGCCTTCTTCATTTTGCTTGGGCCGGGCCTTGTCCCCTCGAGCAAATTGAAAAGAAAAAACCATAGTTTATTTCCATTTATGATCACCACATTCTTGTGATTACTAATGGATCCGGTCTTGTTTCAGAAAGGTTTTCAAAACTAACATGGCAGCTTCGTTGACAATCACCTTTGACGAGAACAAGTACCAGCTAATGCTTCAAGAGAAGCAAAATGAACGCGCTCCTAAGCGCCTCGCCAGCGGCCGAAGTGTCACTTCCTTCGGTAACACACAAGACACCGAGTCGACCTCCTCTCCCCGGTCCATCGTCTTCGGGTCGCTGGGACCTTTCCCACTTCCCACAGAAGAAACAACTCCTGCCAAGAAGCAGAGAACCGCCCCTGGGCGCGTCACCACTGTGACACCAAGGGCAACCGCCAAGAAGACTGAAGCCAGCGACAACCCCGCGAAACCTCAGCCTGCAAGAAACCAGGTCTACCTCAAGACTTGGTCTCCAAGACCTTCTCCAAAACAAAGAAGGTCCCAAAGATCTGCAAGGTCAGCATACCTGGCCCTGCTCAAGGAGAACCGATTCTACCCTCTCTCGTACATGAAAGAGAAGAAACCAGCCCTCCACCAAACAAAATCTACCCAGCACGAGCCGGCTTATTCCTATAAGCCCAGGATCAAGTTGTGCATCATCAGGCCTCAGCAAGAATCTGTCAAGGCCTGTATTCCTGCAACTCGGCCCTTCATCTCAACAGGGGCGGAGCTCGCCAAATTTAAAGCTTCTCTGCGACAGGCTAAGGACCGCATCCAGATCCTGTCCTTGCCAAATTATAAAGAAGACAAGCTCGGCTGCTGCGCGCGAGGGACCACCTCCTTCGTGGCTAGAGCACAGCCCGAGCTAACTGAAGCTGAAATCGCTCGTCGTATGCGTCGCCGCGCGGCGTATCGGCAAAAGAGACTAGAGAAGCAAAGAGCCCAGCACTCCACGCTCCAGGTCTCTCAAAAATGGGTCGAAAAAGAAGCACCCAACCAAGTTGCTACTGTCCATATGGTTGGCAAAACCAGAAGGCGCCACAAGTCAGCAACAAAAATCCACGTCAAGCAACCGGTGACTCGCAGCGTCTCCCGGGCGCGAAGACATAGAGAAGATTCTCCCACTCCTTCAAGTCAAGGACACCGGAGCAATCACTCTTCGAGCTCTTCATCCAAAAGAATGAGCTCTAGCTCAGTCACCAAGATGGTATCCTCATTCGACTCTCGAAAGATGAACGTCTTAGTCACAAATGCTGAGCAGCCTCCGCCGCAAGATGACGTAGCCGCACGCATCCAGCAGCTGGAGCAAGGACAACAGAGGATAGAAGCTCTCATGGAGAACTTACTTCTTGTCACGACCCCGGACCGGGATCCTAAGAAGAGGTCCGGGGAGCGTGAGGGGGGTGATTATATTTCTCCCAAGATCCGCGTGTGTGAGGATCCACAATCAATCACACTGTCTGAATATTTCTGCGGAAGCTTTCGTGGTAATGCGACCCGGAGTCCGTGGACAACCTCGAATTCCGCGTCGCATAGAACCCCTAGCATAAAGCCATCATTTTATGAACCATATCAGACTGGAATAAACCAACATAAATAAAATACAGAGCTGACGGTAACAGGATATTACATTTCCATATATGTTCAAGTTACAAGTATCAATGTGCATTAATTACAATCCCAAGAAAGGCTAATAAAAGCCAAACAATAACAAACTAATATCCACTACCCAAATGTGACGTATCTCCGATGTCAAGCCCAATGTCTACAGGACATAGCCGACAAGACAACCTGCACTCATGGCTCCACAGCCACAACTCTCAGCTTGGGGCGGGAAACTGAACCTGAGTACCAAAATAGTGGGTCAAACACGACGGTTTGGCAAGCAGGTGAAAAGACATAACAATAAGGAAAATACCTTGAAAATCATTTAAACCTGTCAAAACAATAGTTTCATAAAACAAGATAAACATTATTTCAAATACGTATGCAATATAAAACATGTACGGTATCCAAGGAAACGGGAAACGAGCAAGATGGCAACCACACAAAGCTAAGTCCTCTATCACCGAAGTGACATGAGCATATCGGGGTGTTGTCTCAGTCACCGAAGTGAGGAGATGCAACACAAGTAACATATACATAGTATAATACAATACGGGACATGACCACGGTAGCGAGCCGGGCATCGGGGACCACAGTAGCAATCTGCGGCATCGGGACAAGACCACAGTAATAACCGGGTAGTGGGATCCAAACTGCAGCTGGCGGGACGGGAAGGGGTCTCCAAGTCGGTGGATCAGACCGGCAAGGAAAGCCAAGTTAGTGGTGCCGACTCATAGGTCAAATCATGTAAAACGAGACATGTACAAATCATATGCAATGCACTTAAATAAACGGGCGGGACGGGGTGCTCAAAAGCACTAATATCATTTCATTCGGGCATGTATAAACGGGCTAGCAAAACTGCTAAAATACACTTTCAATGCTTTCGGGAATGCTAAATCAATATTCGAGAAATACGGGCTATCATCGGGATTCAAGACAAATCAAGTGAATAAGGACCCCGTATGTTGATTGTAATGATTACTTGGTACTCCTTGAGTTTAGAGACATTCCGGGCTCTTTATGCACTTTAGGTA
Organism: Camphora micrantha; assembly: GCA_003546025.1. NCBI lineage: Eukaryota > Viridiplantae > Streptophyta > Magnoliopsida > Laurales > Lauraceae > Camphora > Camphora micrantha. Next base: position 17,434,721 of record QPKB01000009.1, on the reverse strand, counting down.
TTCAAACCTTAGTCAATTTTTAAATAAACAAAACCTAATAGAGAGGGGAACCTAGCACAACGTTAATCTAGTAGTACCTTACAACCTACTCAGTCATCGAAAGGAAAAACGGATTCGCGATACCCAAACAAACCAATTTCGCGTTTAGATAAAAGAAAGGATATCCCGTCGTTCCGTTCCGTTCACGATTGAATTAGATTAAGTACCGATACAACCGGATTAACCGTGTGGTGATGTCGGTTCAACCATCTTCAAAGGAAGTCAAACGGGTCCACAAAAGGGTCACTAAGTTCCATTTACAGTTCATCTAATCACAGGACAAAAAGTCCATTTAAAGTCCACCTAATCATGGGGCAAAAGTCCGATGAAAGTCCATCTAACAAGGGCCAAAGGTCCCTTTAAAGTCCACCTAACACAGGGCCAAAAGTCCCTTTAAAGTCCAGTAAACAAAGGGCCAAAAGTCCCTTTAAAGTCCACTAAACAAAGGACAAAAATCAGTTTTTCCAGCAGGTTTCCAGTTGGGCCGGTCGACCTGGCCCATGGCCGGTCGACCGTGTACACAGGGGGCTCGGTCGACCGCCCATGGGCCAGGTCGACCGGGAGTTGTAAATTTAAATGGGTCAATAGTGTTCTTGTCAGGCTCCAGGGAGCCTGACCTCTGTGTCGCCGGTCGACCGCGCCCCTTGGCCGGTCGACCGCGTACTCTGCATAACTGGGAGTCCCGCAGTTCAGCAGGCTGCCCAGCAGGGGGCCTGTTGCAGTGTCGCCGGTCGACCGCGCCTCTTGGCCGGTCGACCGCGTACACTGCGTAACAGAACCCAGGTTCTGTTACAGCAGTGCAGTGGTCTCTTCATTTTTTGGAAATGCGTAACAGAACCCAGGTTCTGTTACAGCAGTGCAGTGGTCTCTTCATTTTTTTTTTTCCAAATCTTTTCTTCATTCTTACTAACATGTTTAGCAATCTATACATGGATAAAACAAGCTATCAAGATTCTCAAATGTGCATTTCTTTCAAATTTAATCAAGCCATTAATAACACAAAATACATGGTGAAATCATATGCATTTTTATCAAAACTCATTCAAAGATAAAAGAGTCAAAACATCCACCTGCCTTGGGTCTTTAATCAAGGAAAAACCAGCTCCAATCACACTTGCAAGCCAAGAACAAGATCTCTACCAAAAGCCCTAAAACAAACCCTAAAATGGGTCAAAACAAGCAATAAGAAGAGAGAGCTCCTAATAATGCAAATGGAGCTTCTCAAGGACCATATGAACATGAATCTAGAAGATTAGGAAATGATCTTACCAATAGGTTCTCCAAATGAGCAAAGCAAGCCAAAAGAGTATCTTGTGGAGATGGGATTTCTTCAAAAATGGTACCAATAGAAAGCCTTCAAGGAGAGGAAGAGAATGGTGATCTCTATTTTGATATTGGTGCAAGATTTGGTGGAGATTGATGAAGGAGAAGCAAGAAGAAGAAGAAAAGAGGCAAGCAAACCCTAGGTTCTTCTCTTGTGCTGGAAAAAGAGAGAATGAGGGAGATGGGTCTTCTTTTATAATCAATGAAGATGGGCTCCACCACTTAATAACTTTGAAAGGCTGAAATAGCGGTCTTCGGGACTTCAGATGAAATCGACGAAGAAGGAAGAAATGATCGTCGAAATATCTAGTTTCCAAAAAGTATATGTTTCACGGGTTTCGGGAATAACAATAATCCGGTACAGATTTAGTGTGAAAAGACTGTTTTGCCCTTGAAGCTAGAAAAGTCAAGTTTCGGGGTTCGGGACGGGAACGGGATCAACATGAAAGTTGAAGGCAATAATAAAACAAGTAAATCGGGATAAAATACAAGTCGAGAAAACCAAGATCAAACCTCAAGTACACGAAAAGCCATAAACAGGGTACCCCCAAAGGGCCCCACACTAAAACCAAGACACTCAAAATATCCCAAAGCTATAACAAAGCTGTTTAAAATCCAAATTAAACCAAAAACCACGAGACACACTTAGAGCTAAACACAGCTCCGAAAACACTAATCTGGGCCTCTCGGGTCGGGGTCTCACACTTCTTACCCTCCAACGTCCACTGAATAATGAAGCTCCTCCAAGTCACCATGAAGAGGAGGTAAATGAGTCAAGCGCCCTTACCAAAAAGGACGTTGACGATATCCTCGCCAAAGCAAAGGAAGAGGATTCACTAAAGGAACATGGAATCAAGCCACCATATCCCTTATGGATGGACTCGGTACCGTTTCCTACCAAATTCAAATAGCCCACTCTCCAAACATATACGGGGAAGGGCTCGGCCAGACAACATGTCATCCATTTCAAGATCCTGACGGGAGCCATCGCGGATCAAGACGCCCTCAAGATCCGTCTCTTCGCAAGTACCCTAAAAGGTACGGCCTTTGATTGGTACTCCACTCTTCAGGAGGACTCTATCCAAAACTGGGCCATGATGGAGACACGCTTCCTAACTCACTTCAAAGGTGAGGATCATCCTGTGACTATGGCTCAACTCTGCGGCCTAAAACAGGGAGAGAATGAGTCGACATACGACTACATTCACTAGTGGAAGGCAATGGCGTACAAATGTTCAGACGTACTGCCACAAGCGTCGCTGGTCGACATCTGCCGTAACAACATGAGAGCAAAGATACGCTCCATGTTTATCGGCAACAAATCAAAGAATCTGGGAGAACTCCTAGAAGCATCTATGGAGGCTGAGATGGTGATCAAAGACCTCAGCAGTCAGAAATCATCAAAGAAGGAGCCGACCGCCATTGCAACCTCGAAGCAAAAGAAAAAGGAGGTTCTCAATGTGCAAACCAAGTCAGCTCCGCAGCCACCAAAGAAAGCTGAAAACAAAGGTACAGGTAAGAGACCTGAACTCTCTGATGCCTTCAAAGAACGAGTAGAAAAGAAATACCCGTTCGATGAAGATGTCGAAGAAATCTTCGAGGCTCTCTTGGCAAACGGGAAGCTCACTCTGCCTGAACCCAAAAGACCGGGAGATGTTGGCAAAACCAACGATCCCCGGTACTGTCCATACCACCAGATGATCTCGTATCCTCTCAACCAATGCTTCGTTGTGAGAGAAAAGATCAACGAGATGTGAAAAAACGGAGTCATCACCTTTGACAAAAACTATGGGTCTGCCTCCGTCAACATGGTGTCATATGGACAAACACAAAAGTCACCAAAGAAGAAGGTCACTACTTCCTTCAAGGTGATAAAAATGGCTCAAACATCCCAAGAGCTAGTCCCGTGCCCAACACCAGATGGACAGCCCATATGGGTATATCCCGATCTCCTGGAAGATGAAAACTGGGAGATCGTCAAAACAAAGCCGACCGCTCGACAGCGAAGACAAGCCAGGAGACAACTCCGTAAGCTTAAACAGCAGAAGACAGTAACTCCTGAAAATGAAGAAAACTGCTGGGTGGATGATCCCCTTACATCAGAGGATGAATCTGACTCCCAACAATCCGTTCCGGAGACGTTTCCTATTGCTTGCAATGCGATAGTTCGAGACGACAGCGCCTCTGGAGCTTCATCTGCCGAGGCCACAAACTCCCATACTACATCAGGTAGTATATCCTCTGATATTACTACCTCGGAGATGGCATCTTCTCAACCTTCGTCTTCTGAGACTGTCACATCAGAGTACAGACCTCTTCTGGCTGACTACCTTGAAGACGTCTCTACCGATGAAGTCTACCCAGTCAACTGGTCCCAGATGCCCAACCTCATGGGTGATGTCTGGACCGATGAAATTGTAAACAAAGAAGACAAATTGCTGGACGCTGTTCAGGACTTGTTCCCGGAAAATGCTCCATGCAATGCAATCACTGAGGATGGTAAGGTTGACACGGAAGCATCTTCAGCAAATGAAAAGGATCAGCCCCTC
>QPKB01000009.1:17351086-17430749 GCA_003546025.1 Camphora micrantha | reverse complement strand
AACCAAGAATAATACTTGACATACGAATGTCTTAAACATATCGAACCAAGGCTGAAGCCTCAATGTATGGTCCGGAAGTATATGGAAATCCATTCGTGTCTTGTTTTACTCGAATTACATATGTACTCTTCCATTTTCATGTGTCATTACTAGTTTTACTTTAAAACTGTTGAAATGTACAATTCAAGTATTATGTCAGCCTTATGTATTCATGATCTGATATTAATGTGAAATATGTGCTTGTGAGCATCATGTTTAGCCTGTTTGGGTGTTATACACCTATATATGTTTAGATTTCTTCATGCGACCAATGTGTCGGCACCACTAAGCTTGGACAACCTTGTCGGCTTGATCCACCGACTTGGGGTCCCGCTATAGCTCCTGCCAGCTGCAGTCTAGGTCCTATCCTGCCCCGTTACCCGGTTATGCGGCTGTAGTCTTGTCTAGTATATGTATATATGTATATAGTTGGCTCTCGTCACTTCGCGTATTTGAGACCAACACCTTTAGTGTGCTCTCATCGCATTAGTGATGGAGGATCTAGCTTTGTGTGGTTGCCAACTTGTCAGTTTCCTATTCATTGGTACCGTTACATGTTTTATATCGATCATGTGTTTTTGGATAAATTATGCATGTTATTTCATGAAAATTGTTGTTTAATCAAGTTTCAATGTTTTCCAAGGTAAGTTGTAAGTTATTATATTGTTTATATCTTTTCACCCACCTACCAGACCGTTGTGTCTGACCCACTTTTTTGGTACTCAGGTCTAGATTTCCTTATCCCTGAGGAGGAGCCGGAGGAGGCGGCTGGAGAGCCGCAACACATAGGAGAATGGCAGGCTGACGATGTCGTCTAGACATCTAGTCGAGCGATGAGTTGCGAAACATCTTTTGGGAGAGTGACTAACACATTTTGGATTTTTGGTTGTACTGGCTTTTGTTGGCCTTTATTTTTGGGGAATGATTAATTAACTATTCTTTTGTATAAACATTAACCTTACACTTGGGTAATGTTTTTTGATCATTGCTCACTCTGACATCATGTTACATATATTGTGTTATCAATCTTGTGTTATGGATGAACTTACAAACTTGGTTTGCTACACGCTTCCGCATCCTGTTTGAGAATGACTTGTGTGTGATATCCACATCGCGAAAACCTGTGAGAAATCACGTACATGGATATTGTATGTTCTTCCTTAATCCGTATATGTATCTAAATGAAATAAATATCCTATCATTAGCTCGCCAATCTCGGATTAGGAGTGCCCTTTGTGCGCTAACCCTATCTGGGGTCGCGACACATGAGGAAAATCCTTGGGATACTACATCATTATTTTAGTTAAGTGTAGCCAACCAATTAGCATCGCATGACAACCATTGCGAACAGCTCCACCTTGGGGAATGCACCCCCACCTCGTCTCACCAATGCTATCCTAAGGAGATCCATATCTAGTAACCAGCAAAGCAAATGCTATCCGTGGGGAACGGCCATTCTTAGATGGTGTGAGACACCTACTTGCCTTACAATGGACATACGATGAAAACCATGAGGATTTCTCAATTTAAATGCCCCGCTCCCACTTAATACTTTAGAACTGAGGATTTTCTTTAGGTCTTAGGGCCCACATGATAAAACATCAAATCGTCTTATGTTATGAATAATGATTAGATCCAAGTCAGATTTAAAATCAATGAAAAATCTGACCAACAAGATTAGTATTTCTAGCGGGTCCATCCCATGGATCCACCAATACTAATTTCCTTATTTAAAACCCTTTCCAAAACATTTAAACTGATATGACCAATTATTATAACTGTTGTGTTTGGATAATTTTTTTGGAAAACAAAAACATGCCATATAAAGCAAGCATCCATGCAAAAATAGATAATCTAAATAAAGCAAGTCCTCTCCTCCACGTGGCCCATGCGGAAAAGATGCCTTGGACTCCTTAGACTTCCAAACGCTTTGGGATCCTCAAACTCTTTGGGCATCTCCAAACTCTTTGGTTAAGAGTCCATCATCATCATCTATCTTGCCTTTGAAGCCGCTAGAATTTACAAAGTAATAAAATAGAAGATTATATAAATTCCTATATCTCAACATTGAGATTTACTTGGCAATCTATTAATGAAAATAAAATGGACTTAGGGAAACCATCATGCCTTACCCTTTCACGAGAAACCAAGAAAATCATAATGCCCTCTACAAACTATCCAAATAAAGTAATAATAAAAATTAATAAAAACAAAAACTTGTGGGGCTACATGGTGAGGACGAAAAGTTGTAAGGTTAGTATCACATACAATCAATAAACCAGTAGGGATTAGGGCTAGGAAGAACTCCCATCTATCATCTCATGATAGACAGTACGGACTGCAAAAATAAAATAGCGCCCTATGCGCTCGAGCAGAGATGAGGTAGTCAGAGCAGTTTTGCTCGAGCGGGGTCAAGTTCGCTTGAGCGCCTATCTCACTGTTTCACAAAAAACTGCAATTCCATCCCGAACTGATGTAATCGAAAGCACAAATACTGTTTAACCATGAAGCAAATCTGTAAAAATCGATCTTACACAACCCTAGATCTATCTACTCCACAACTCAGGTAGAGATTATATCTAGAAAACCCGATCCAACACTATGAGAATCAAAGGATCGCTCTGATGCCAATTGTTGCAAGTAGGTGGGCCTTCTAGATGTGTTTTCAAAACTTTTAACCCACTTGAAGCAGAGATCAAATACCCAAAAAGGCCAAGAACCCAATCCCATGATCTAAAGACCTAATCTCATGCATTACGATCAAAGGTCCATCAAAAGGATAGATTAAGGGATCGTTTGGCATCTCTACTTTGAGGGTCTTATTGTCTTAAAACGAAATCAATCCACTTTTAGAGTGTTTGGTAGCAACATTTACTGTGTCCAATTGAAACTATATTTAGACATAACATGTCCTTTTCAAGTGGTCAGCAAAAGGCACATAAGTCAATCAGAGCAATGGGTCTTTTGCGGAAAGAGATATGGCAGAACAGTATTTTTTTACGTCCTCCATGGTAGTCAGGTGTTTGTAATTTTTTTATTTCTGGGAATCTAAATCATAATCCGGACCGTTAGATATATTTAGAAGGTCCAAAATGGGCATATGTCCAAATTTCAGCCGTTAGATCTTCCTATATTTTGAGATATTTGTAGAAAACTCCATGATCATTGATCTATTTTTTTTATTTTTTTTTTCACTTTTGTGGGCCCCAAACATAAGATCTGAACCATTAGTTCTCTTTGTAAGGCCAATCACAGCTATTCTGCCAAATTTTAATGCCTGATTCCTCACGGATATCAAGGAATTTAAGAATCATCATGGACCATTGGTTAAAAAAAATTGGTGTTTGAGTTATGAAAGGATCCGTAGGTAGTTAGCTTTTTTGTAGTTTTTTTAAGTTCTGGAACTATAAATGATGATCCAAACCATTGGATATATTAAGAACACCAAGCATGACTATGGGTCCAAATTCTAGCCATTGGATCATCATCGATTCTAAGATATTTGCAAACAAACCCAGACATTTTATCTATTTTTTAAAAATCTGTGGGTCCCAAATGAAAGTTCCAAGCAGATAATTCTCTTTGTAAGACTAAACATGGCTATGGCATCAAATCTCAATGCTTGATTCCTTATGAATCTCGAGATATTTATGAAAAACTTTCAACCATTGTTTTAAAAAGATCTATTTCAATCAATTTTTTTGTGTTGCCAAACACACTATTTTTAAAACTTCTATTTCAAATGGGTTCATTTGAAACAAATCTATTTAATGTAGATCTGTTTTATAAATATAAGACTTGCCAAACAGGGCCTAAAACAGACAAGCATAAACAAGAAGATCTACTAATACAAACTGGTTGTAAATCTATATCTTAGGATCTTGGTTGCGCTCAAATTGAGAACTGGATTTCTTGATTCTATGAAACCCGTTTGCATATTAGATCTCCTTAGCCTTGTGTTCTTCCACGCTATGACCCTCTTTCAGAGAACCTCTCAAAGTGAATGGTGTGATTTCAATTGAGAAGAAACCCTAGGCACTCAAGAAGGAAACCAGAGGAGAGAAGAGAAAGAAGGAGAGAGAGATAGAGAGAGAGACTTGGGCATCCACCTTTTGCTTGTGAGATTGTGTATTGATCTCCAGCCCTCTTTTCTTATTTATAGTTTATGGCACACCTCCTCTTTAAACAAAATTAGAAGTCTTACTTCTATTTCTATTATGTGTCCTACTCCTCTTTTCCTTAAGGTATCGTTTGGGAAGGAGGTAAAATGAGGGGTGTAAGATCCCGACCCGAATGACCTCGATTAGTGTTAATTAAGTTGTGTTTTATCTCTACGTGTGTTTACCGGATTTTGATTAAGCTTTGCGTAAGAATAGCTTTCAAAATAGCTTTGGGGGGATTTTGAGAGCCTTCTTGATTAGTAGGACCCTTTGGGGGTTCCTTTGGCGACTTTGCGTGAGCTTGGGGGATTGTTTGAGATTCCATTACTCGTATGTCAATCCCATTTAACTCATCTCGTTGATCCCTACAACTTTCATGTTAACCCCGTCCCTATTCGAGATCCCTAAACCCGACTTTTCTTAATTTAAGGGCAAAATGGTCTTTTCACCCCAAATTCTGACACAATTTTCAATATCATCAAAACCCGCAAAACATATACTTTTTGGAAACTAGAAATTTCGACGAACAACTTTCCGTCCTTCGTCGAGACCGTCCGAGAGCCCAAAAAACATGATTTCATCCCCACAAGATTGCTAGTGGTGGAGCCCACCTTCACTTGTTATAAAAGGAGAACTTTTCTCTCCTTTCCCCTTTTTCCAACTCAAAGGATCCAAAAGATAGGGTTTTCCCCTCATCTTCTTCTTCTTGCTCTTCCATCTCCAATCCTCTATCAATCTTCCACCAATGGCAAAATGGAATTCATCTTCTTTTTCCTCACCATGAAAGCATCTCATTGACACCATTTATGAAGAAATCCAACTCCATTAAGGTCTACTTGGAGCTAGCTTTGTGCATTTGAAGAACCCCCTTGTAAGCTTCCTCTTCCTTCTTTTAGATTTGGGTTTTTCCACCTTGTAGAAGCTCCATCCCCTTTATTGCAAACTTTCTCTTCCCCATTCATGGTGTTGACCATTTAGGGTTTGTTTTGGGGGTTTTTGTTTGTAGCTTGAGACCTTTGCCTTGGAAGAGTGATTAGAGCTTGATTTGCTAAGCTTGGACCTAATGCAGGTGGATGAATGGATATTTTGAGTATGAAATGGTTTTTAAGAGAAATGTGGATGACTTTATTAATTGTTCTTGTCTTGCATTGGTTTTGAAATAAATGCTCATGATTGAGTCTTGTTGATTTGTTTAACTTTTGGAAATATTGTTATCCATAGTCTTTTATTTAATACTTGTTTTTAGTACAAATAAATCTTTATGATTGGTGGATTTTCTCTTCTCTTTTGTGGTTGAATATGGTTGAGAAGGAGGTGAATGGATGATAGTTTGTGGAAGATTGATGCTATTTTGAATGGGGTTTAAAGGAGGTTTTGAGCCACTCAATTTGATGAAGAAATGAGGCTCAAAGGGTTTGTAAGAAAAGAAGAAAGGAAGGAGCCGGACTACCCAGAAACTATGTTTCTGTGACAGTTCGCTCGAGTGAACTGGACAATTCACTCGAGCAACCCCTCATAGAACATTGTGAGCTTGAGCGAATTGAAACTTAGCTCGAGCCAACCTGATCGACTGGGAAGGTCCGCTCGAGCAAACCTATATTCGCTCAAGCGAATCCCTCACAGAATGTTGTTAGCTCGAGCGAACTTCTTGTCCGCTCGAGCCAACTGTACCGTATGCCTGAGTCAATGATGGAAGTCTTGAAATGTTCTTATAAAGACTTGGGGAGGTATGGTTTGAAGCCCCAAAGTGATGGTAAAACAGAAAAAGAGAATTGTGAAGCTTGATTGAGAAAGAAACCCAATTACTGAGATTCGTCAATGTGCATAGGGACCTGAAATGCCCTTAATTCTCTAAGAGTACTGCAGGCCCCGACCTAAGTTTAGTATATTTTATTATTATTTTAGCTGTGATTAGTTTCTAAGCGGGATTAGGGGACGATTAGCTTGGATTTTTAGTTAGATTAGAATTTTGAATAGCTTTGGGCAATTTTGAGCGCGTTGAGTCTGGTTTGACCGAGCCCGGGTGGCCCATATGATGTGTGTTAGTGTGGGAATTTGATTTATTTAGTTTTTGGAAAATACGGATTTTGATATTTTTGAATTTTTTATTTTGATCCCAGCAATTTTCATGTTTGGTCCGTTTGCATTCGAACTCTAGAAATCGCCTTTTTCGAGAAAAAGGGGCAAATTCGTCTTTTTACACTAAATATGTGCATAAATTTCAAAATTTGAAAATCATGAGGAAAATATACTTTTTGAAAACTAGATTTTTCGACGATCAACTTTGTCTTCTTCGTTGACTTCACCTGGGACCCATAAATAAGAGTTTTAAAGCCTTGAAGTTCTTTTTTTGCCATTGGGACCCACGATTTGACTCAACCCATTTATAAAAACCAAACCCACGTTTGTACCTTCTTCTTATTCATTTTTTTTGCAGCAAACAAACCAAGGAGAGAACTCCCCTTCTTCACACCTTCTCTCTTCTGCATGTCCCTGAAACCTAGCCTAAATTGGAAAACAAATCTTACCACCCTGTTGCTCATCTTCCAAGCTTTTCAAAGATACCATTTTCAAGGAATTTTTGCTGGAACAACCCTCTTCATCAAGCTTTTCTTCTTGGTTAGAACTTGTCAAGGTTAGTAATGGCTTCCTCTTTGCCCCATTGGAGTTGTTTGAAATCTTAAAACCCTTTTTATCATGCATGCAAGGGTTTTCATGGAGAACTTCCTTGTTTTTCAGATTTTTGTGGATTTTTGAAATGGGTGCTTCCATGGGTTTTGGTGTAGGCTTTCAGCTGGCTGTGTAGGAGATATTGGACTGTCTTGAGACCCATTTCAACTTGAGGCAAGTGAATAAACTGATATTGGAATGCCTGCAATTAAACTTGTGTTTCTTCTTTAAAGTTGGATGTAAAATTGCTATTCATTTGATTCTTTTCTTGGGCTATGTAGGCTGATTTCATAAAAGTTTTAGTGTTCAGCTGTGTGCAGAATTTCTGCAAGTTTTGTGTTCAGTTTATGTGTAGCATTTCTACAGGTTTTGTGTTTAATTTATGTGCATAATTTCTATGATGTTTTTATGTTCAGATTGTGTACAGATCTCTGCAATGTTTTAATGATCAGTTAACAATCAGATTTTTGCAAGGTTCAATGTTCAATTATGTTCAAATTTTTGTAGGATTTTTTTGTTCAGTTTATATCCAGATTTATGCTGGGTTTTGTGTTCAGTTATATCCAACTTTCAACAGGGTTTTGTGTCCATGATAACATGGAAAATTTTGGTCATGGGTTTGTTTTACTAGGCTGGAAATCTGATTTCTAACTTTCTGTGTTTGTTGAGTGTTGGATGGAGTTGGTTTGAGGTTTATAGTAACTCAGTGAAGTGCTGGAAATGTTGTTTGAGAGTGAATGGAGTGGAGGTTCAAAATGTGGAAGAAACTTATATTTTCAAATTACCCGAGGAATGTCTTGAGTTTATTAGAGTCTCGCGGTGAACTCAGAGACCTCAAATGCCGAACAACTTCAGAGGCATCAAACTATCATTATAACACGACATTTGGGCTTTGAGTACACACGTAGACGGCCCTGGGTAAGCCATTCAAACACAACCAAGTATCTCATTCTAGGGTAAAAGAATTTTCATGTTTTTGAAAGATAGTGTGATTCAGATCTGAACTCCTATTAAGAGAAGAGTTCTATGGCTGGAATTTTGAAACTTTTAACTAGGAACAGAATTAGAAAGCAAACCAGCCATGTAAATCACACCATAACACCATGCAATCATAATCAACTTGTGTGAAAAACAAATAAGATACAAAGAAGAACACATACCTGATGTTCTTAGGTCGAAAAACCTCTGGAAACTGAACTTTAAAATCAGATTCTTTAGACTGCAATATTCAGCAACCTTGCTGGAATTTCTCTGCAGCAGGTTCCCTTCTAGTCTTCTCCTCTACTCCCCTTTCTTCTAATCTGATTGGTTAGTGTTGGTGGAACACAACCAGGTTTCCTTCTTCCTGTTTTCCTTGATTTCTATGTTAGAAGACCAGACCTGATATGGTCTTTCTCCAAGAGGAAAAACGAGGACCAACAAGAAGTTCTCTTCTTTGTGCAAGACAATTGTGGACGTCCAAAGGGTGGCTGGCTGTTCTACCTCTCTTCCACGCCCAAAGGGTTTTTTTTTTTTTTTTTCTCCTTCTTAATGCTTATGCACGCCCAAGGGGAGGATACCCAGCCATATTTATAAAGAGGAAGAACCTTTTAGAAAGATCTTTCCTTAAAGAATAAGGAAACCAAGAGTTTCCAACCAAAAAGGAAACCACCCCCTTTGGACGTCCAGCCCCTTATTGCAACTAGTTTAGTTTCTAAAAATAATTAGAAAGCTACTAAACTTAAGGAGAACTTGCACGAAAAGAAAAACCTTCCAAGTGATAGGACCTACACAAACTTAGGACCCACAAACTAGGGACCACATTGGCTAGCCCACACTAACTATGGTCCATGCACCAAATAATTTATCTAGAGATGTAATTCATGTATGCCTTCATGGACCTATTTGAATTTACACTCAAAATTATTTCTCCACACATTTAAACAATTTAGGAAACCTTGCCAATCTAGGAAAGTGGCTAGAGAAGGGACCAAAAGACATATTTGCCCTTGGCTCCCAAAATGACCAAAATGTCCATGCTAACCCCATAGCAACACTAGGATCATTTTAACCTTAACTCATTCCACTAGAGAGTTATGGTTGCACTTCAGGAACAAATATTAAATTGCAAATAAAGCTCATCATAAACTGACGATTGTCTTTGACCTACCAAGTACAATGACCACAATGCCCCTCTATGTAACATCCATAATCAAGTAGGTTAACCGATGTACTATCTACCTTCTTGATTATATCTCAACCTTAGAATTTCATATCCTTGACCTAATCATCATTTGGATATCATTCTCTCGATCCAGGGAGCGACCCACAAGTTCAATATCCATATGGAACATCCATATACTAAGATCTTAGATTCTGATGATTAATCGGATAATTCTAAGGGGACGATCATTCCATCATGTGATGGCATAGATTCCATATTGCATTTGCACGTCCCAACTAATCAAGCCCAAGCACCCAAAACACAGAGCTGTTGACCCATGAACAGGATCTCACCCATAGTGAATTAAAGCACAAGAACTTGACTTCGTCAGTTCATCCACAAATGCTCAAGATTAAGAGCACTGGTCACTCAGCAGCATGAGGTGATTTGATCTCTCTCTGTGATAGTACTATTTTAGAGATCACACCTACAAGTGGTCCTGTTCAATGCATGACACATGCACTAATGAGATAAATCCGGAAAAGCCTCCCGTGACTTAGGTAAGTCACCCTGAATACAGGAGAGTATCTCATTATAACTTATACCAAGATGAAGTGCCCAACTCCATCTCTCAATTATGAACAAGTTTATTGTTTCAAGTGTCCATGACTCAGACCTAACTGTGTGTAGCCACTACACACCTAAGTCATTACTAGAAAACAATGGGTCTTATACAACCATACAAATACACAAGTATAAAGAGAGAAAGAAGTCATTCCATTAAATAACCAATAAATATCCAGTTACAGAGATGAAAGTGCAGTCAGTGGGCTTTAGGGCATACACTAATCCCAACAGTTTTCTTATAAATCATTCAAACAGAATTGAGTGGTTCGTTACGTTTGAAATTATCAGTAAGACTACTCATTTGAATTGTTTAATTATGTCTGTTTGTATTTATTCGGAGTAGTTCTTCTTATCGATTTCGAAATGTATTGTTATGATTTGATTTATTTCGATTCAGGTTTTGGAAAGGCACCACTAAGCTTAGGTCACCTAGTTGGGCTGATCACTCGGCTTGGGATCTTTAAAAATTATTTGCCAACTGCAGTTTGGATTCTATTTGTTTGTTCCAACCATGGCAACGGCTCTGTTTTCTGGTCCCACGAGTAGTGGCAATGGTTTCCGGCCATCTCGTATGGCAACTGTTATCTGTCCCGGCCATCCCATATGACAACGGTTATTTGTTTGTGTGCTCTTGTTACTTCGGTAATAGGAGAATATAGCTAAATGTGGGTTACTAATATTTTGATTATTTGTCAGTTAGTTTGAAATATTTAAATTATAAAATTCTTTTATTTGTACAGAAATGGTTCATTTGATTTACTCTTTACATATGTTTCATTTCTATTGCATTTTTATGATTTTAAACATGGTATTTATAAAACTTGTATATCTTATCTGTATTATTCACTTGCCAGACCGTCGTGTCTGATACTCTTTTATTTGGTGTCAAATGTCGGACCCGCAGCCATTGAGGCGAAGCATGCAGAGGAGGCAATAGGGCCTCCGGTGGAGCACTGGTAGCAGCCAAATGATGTCATGTAGACGTCATATTGGGTCTGGAGTTTCAATAATATCTTTTGGGGAGTGACTTTTATTTTGGGAACCTTGTTTATGGCCTCTATTGGCCTTGTTGGGTTTTATAACTTAAATATACTTTTGTGATCCTCACAACTTTAATTAACCATGGGTTATGCTATATATATATTTCTTTTTTTGATACTAAACTCGTGCATTTACCTTATGTTACATTTGATTTTATTTTGCTACATGCTTCCGCATATTATCATTTGTCACAAAATTGATTAATTGGTTGTGATGGATCGTCTAGAATCCTCACAGCAGAATCTTGTGGGAAAATAATTAGTGCGTATGGGTGAAATTTTCTGGCCCGTTGTCAAACCCCAACCCAGGATTAACCCAATAGTGTTTGCTTAGTGTGTGCTTAGTCTTGATTGGGTTTAGTTATCGTGGGTTAGAATGTGATTAGTTTTAGTCATGGTTATAGCCTTGGGGAGTTCGAGAACGTTTAGTGTTTACTAGGCTCACTCAGGAAGGCCTGGGTGTACGTGCAAGCGTGGGAAGATTGTGTTTGGTTATGTGTTGATCGTGATTTTCATTTCATTTGATTGGTTTTATGATTATGTGCAACTTTCGTGTTTAGCTCATTTGTGTTTGTAGCCTAGAAACTCAAGTTTTGGCCAAAAGGGTAAAATAGCCTTTTCACACTCAAATCTGGACAAGATTTTCGAGATCCCAAAACCATGTCAAAAATATACTTTTTGGAAACTAGATATTTCAAGGATCGTTTTATCCTTCTTCGTCAACTTCATTTGAGGCCCACAAGACCATGTTTTGACTCATGCAAGATTGGCACTAAAGGGGACCCACTTGTCTAGCACTTAAGCCCTTTTCCCCTCTTTCTCTCCTCATTCCACAAAAATCCTGCAACCTTCTTGACCTAGGCTGAAAACCCTCTTTTTCCCCTCTTCTTCTCTTCATGAATGCAAGAGCTATGAGTCTCCAAATGAAATTCTAAAACCACCATCTTCTTCCTCTCAAGACAAGCTTTCCATTGGTACCATTTTCTTGAAGTTTCTTTGTGGGAAAGATCTCCATTTTCTTCTTCATTTCTTGTTTGGGCACCTCTAGGTAAGATCTTCAACCCATCTCTTCAATGGAGTTTCTTCTATTCACAAAGATCATGTTTTTCTAACTTGTAGCACCTATTTCAAAATGGGTTGCTTGGTTGTATTTTTGGGTGAGTTTTTGAATGGATTTCATGGGATTTTGTAGTTCTTGGCTTGGCTTTTGGTTAGGAGTGCTTGAAGAAGAATCTTGTTTCATTTGACTAAGGCAAGTAATCTATTTAGGTTGTTTATGCATGTGGAGCTATGGATTTGTTATTTGGTTTTAATGCTTTGTTTTACTAGGGTTTCAAGTTGTGATCTTATTTTTGAGAATGCAAGCATGCCTAATAGCTTTCCAAACTTTCAGATTTCATATCTTTTAATCAAGTCTTGCTTTTGTTGAAGTTTGGATTTGTTTTGATAAGAAAGGGTTTCAAGGATTATGAAATGGGTTTCCATGTTAATGACTTGTTTAAGTATGAAATATATGCCCAATGTGAGCCTTGTTAGTATGTTACATTCATGTATTTAATTTGCTAATTAGGTTGGAAAGGATGTAGAAAAGAAAGGAAGGAAAGAATGGACCAGTGCACTGCAGAAATCAGAACTGGGTTCTGATTTCCGCAGTTCACGCGGTCGACCGGCCAAGGGGCGCGGTCGACCGGGGACACAGGATTTGGTCCCAGTTGGATGACCTGCTGCACTGCGGGATTTCCTATTCCTGCAGTTCACGCGGTCGACCGGCCAGGGGGCGCGGTCGACCGGCGACACAGGGTCAGGTTCTCTGGAACCTGACCAAAACACTGTTCATTGAATAAAAGTTACAACTCTGAGTCGACCGGGACTTGGCCGGTCGACCGGGCTCACAGTGTACGCGGTCGACCGGCCAAGGGCCAGGTCGACCGGGCACACTGGAATTTCCCCTGTTTTTGAGATTTTTGCCCATTTGCATTTTCTTTTAAAATTTGAAACTAGGCTATATTAAGGACTTTAACTTGACATTGTGTGAATGGAACTCCATGCTATGTACTAACTTCGGGGACACCAATCCTTGTATTTTAAATATAGAGTTCCAATCAACCAATGGTCAATGAATAGCCTAAGTATGTACTTGATAAAATTATCGTGTTTTGAGCGTTGATTTAAGACCGCAAGTCATATCGTGTACTCGTTTTGAAATCAAGTTTGCAAGCTCGTTCTAAGATGTGTTTCAAGTATTAAATGGGGATCACTTCTATAAGTTGTGAGCATATATATTATGCATTTTGCTAGTCGTGCCTCGTCTTGTCGTGACAAGTGATTTCCCCTTTTATTTTCGATATGTTTGAATCGTGTTTAGCGTGTTTTGTGCATTCATGAACTCAAGTGAACACCACAGAGCTTGGACTGCCCTTTCAGTCTGATCCACTGTCTGGGGGTCCTTAAACATGTGAACTAACTGCAGATTAGTAGTGTATTTATTACACATCGTGCGTGTCCGGTTCCGCGGCCGGAAATCCCGTATTTGTGGGAATCGTGTCGTGCTATATTATGTATATTCGTGCTTGTCGTGCGTGCTTACTCTTTTCATTATAAATGATAGAGAAAGGATGGGCTCTTTGTGGATTTACGATTCATGATATATATGTTATGCATTCATGTTAGTTTGTCTTTGATTTAGAAAAGTGTTTCGTAAGTATTGTTTTACGTTCAGTAAAGTATTTCCTTATGTTCTCGATTAAACATTGTTTTACATGCTTCACTTAAAATGATTTCTTGCCAAACCGTCGTGTTTGATGCTTGTATGTTGGTGACCAGGTGCAGGAGGCTACCCCCTTGAGGAGGAGTGCCAGGAGGAGGCTGTTGGGCCTACCTTAGCCCGTGAGTGGCAACCCGACGACGTCATGTAGACGTTTGGACGGGTCATGAGTTTCGATGGATCACTTCTTTGGGTTTTTATATACTTTTGGAATTGTATTGGCCTTTGTTGGCCTCTTATTTTGGGAAGTGTAATAACTTAATATACTTTGTTAACTTTACAACTTGACGTATTATGGGAATGCCTCGTTGTGTCTTCATTCTGATATTTTAGTCTTGATGACATTATGTTTATATTCTGTCATGACTTGTTAAGATGTGATTTGCCACGCGCTTCCGCATACTTGATCATGTGAGTTGGTTGTTCCATGTGTGTTTGTTTGGAACCCTCACCGCGAGAACCTGTGGGAGGTTTATTCATCTTATACTTAATCACCCACCATTTATTTAACTGCCGCGGCCTCGGTCCGGGGTCGCGACAGGACTGGTATCAAAGCGAGACTTGTTTCAGGCACTTAAAAGAAACTAGAAAGATCTTAGGATCGTGGTGAGAGTTCGTGAATTCGTTAGAATTGCTTAGTGTGACGTCTAGGAAACCATTTGACTATATTTATTGTGTACTAACATTTTGTTTTACAGCAATGCCTCCTAGAAGAGTTCTTCCGAACAATGCTTCTACTAGTAACCAAAATGAAAATGATAAGAATGCAATACCTACAGCAAATCAGTTCCAAGAGCTCATGCAAGCTATGTTGGCACAACAGAGACAGGCAAATGAAGCACAAAACAGATTTCAAGAACAAATGGCTAAGAAAGATGCAGAGATGGCACAAGTGCAGAGGCAACTTCTGGAGGTTCTCTAGAATAGACAAGAGGCTCCGCCTGTAGCTCCCAACATTGTCATTAACAATAGGGAGCATGACCCTAACTTGCTATTTGAGAGGTTTAGAAAGAGAGCACCCAAGGAATTCTCAGGCCGAGAGAATCCACTTGTGGTTGATGACTGGTTGTCTAACACAGAGAAAATCTTCGATGTCTTCACTTGCACAGGCAGACAGAAAGTGAACTTCACAGCTTCTTTGTTTTATGGGTTAGCAGACTAGTGGTGGCAGACTGTGAAAGAACCCTACACGGCCATGGCAAATGAGGAGGCATGGGCAGCCTTCAAAACCCAATTCCAGGACAAGTATATTCCTTCACACATTAAGAGACAGAAGGCCATTGAGTTCCAGCAACTCAGACAGGGCAACTTGACAGTGTTGGAGTATGTTACTAAATTTGAGAGGCTGACTAGGTATGCCATAGAGCTTATTGATACAGAGTTGAAAAAGATCAATAAATTTTTGGAGGGCTTGAATCCCATAATCATGAGGGATACCATTGGAGTAGTTCCACCAGCTACTTATGATGAGGCTGTGAAGAGGGCATACAAGTTTGAGGATATCAATAATATGATCATTCTAGACAGGAAGCAGTAGTATCAGCAGTAAAATCAGAGATCACAGCACCATAGCAAGAAGCCCAAGCAGGAGCAGAATGTAGTGAGCCAAGGCTGTGCTCATTGTGGCAAGAACCATCAGACCCATGAATGTCGTAAGGCCACAGGAGCTTGTTTCAAGTGTGGAGCAATGAACCATGCCATCAAAGATTGCCCACAGCTTCAAAATCAGCAGAACAGGAATCAGCAGCAGAGGCAAGTAGCTCCACAGAATCAGGCACCAGTGCAGAATCAAGTCAGACCACCTCAGCGGCAGCAGCAAGCAAGGCAACAGCAACATCAGAATAGGCCACAGCAGAATAGAAATGTCCAAGGTAGGCAGAATCAGGCACAGAACAGGCCACAGCAACAAGGACGTCTATTCAACCTTAACCGTGCAGATGCTGAAGCTGCAGGAGACGTGGTGGAAGGTAAACTTCTTGTTTGTGGAGTAGAAGCACAGATTTTATTTGATCCTGGATCAACTCATTCTTTTATATCTCCTATGTTTGTCAAGATGATTGATGCACCACATAGTCAACTGGATTTTATCTTGCTTGTTACAACACCAGTGGGTAGACAGGTTGAGTGTAGAACCTATTACCCTAACTGTCCAGTTTTGTTAGGAGATGTAAATTTACCAGCCAACCTTATTGTTCTAGACATGCATGATTTTCACATCATTTTAGGCATGGATTGGTTAGAAGCATATCATGCCACCATGGATTGTTTCAGTAAAATCATAACCTTCAGATTGCAAGGAGAGCAAGCAGAATTGATATTTCAGGGGATCAGGAAACCGTCTAGAGCAGGGTTCATTTCTTTGCTTAAGGCAAGCAGGTTGATTCACAGTGGATGTGAGGCTTTTGTAGCGTTTATCACGGAGGATAAACAGTCCCAAGGGGTGGAGGGAATCCCCGTTGTGTGTGAATTTCCGGATGTTTTTCCAGATGAAATCCCGGGATTACCACCAATTAGGGAAGTTGAGTTCACTATAGAGCTTCTTCCAGGGACAGCTCCGATCTCCATTGCACCTTACAGGATGGCTCCAGCAGAATTGGGTGAGTTGAAACTTCAGTTGCAAGAATTGTTGGGCAAGGGTTTTGTTAGGCCTAGTGTTTCACCTTGGGGAGCACCAGTTCTATTTGTGAAGAAGAAGGATGGAAGCTTGAGGATGTGTATTGATTACAGGAAATTGAATCAAGTAACGATCAAGAACAAGTACCCTTTGCTTAGGATTGATGAATTGTTTGACCAATTGCAAGGAGCAGCATACTTTTCCAAGGTAGATTTGAGATCTGGGTATCATCAGTTGAGAGTTAGAGATTCAGATGTGCAGAAAACGGCTTTTCGAACAAGGTATGGGCATTATGAGTTTCTAGTAATGCCCTTTGGTTTGACCAATGCACCAGCTGTCTTCATGGCTCTCATGAATAAAGTGTTTGCACAGTATTTGGATCACTCGGCAGTAGTGTTTATTGATGATGTTCTCGTGTATTCCAAGAGTAGAGAGGATCATGAAGAACACTTGAGGTCATCATTGCAGCTTTTGAGAGATAACCAGTTGTATGCAAAACTCAGTAAATGTGAATTCTGGTTAGAGCAAGTTGCTTTTCTAGGCCACATCATCTCAAAAGAAGGTTTAGCAGTGGATCCAGCCAAGATAGAGGCAGTAGTTGATTGGAAGAGACCGAGCAGTGTGACAGAAATCAGGAGTTTCTTGGGGTTAGCAGGCTACTACCGAAGATTTGTTCAAGGCTTCTCGTCTATTGCAGCACCTTTGACTACTTTGACCCGGAAGAGTGTTCCGTTTGTGTGGACGGAACAGTGTGAAGGGAGTTTCCAAGAGTTGAAGAGAAGGTTAACCACAGCTCCAATCCTCACATTACCTTCTGGCAGTGGTGGATTCATTGTTTTTACAGATGCTTCTAATGTGGGATTAGGTTGTGTGTTGATGCAAGATGGCAAGGTGATTGCCTATGGCTCAAGGCAGTTGAAGGACCATGAGAAGAACTATGCAACTCATGACTTGGAATTGGCAGCAGTAGTGTTTGCCTTGAAGATGTGGAGACACTATCTCTATGGAGAGAGATTTGAAGTCCATTCCGATCATAGGAGTTTGCAATATTTGTTTTCTCAGAAGGATCTGAATATGAGGCAGAGGAGATGGATGGAGTACATCAAAGACTATGATTTCCCAATCAAGTACCATCCAGGCAAAGTGAATGTTGTAGCTGATGCGTTGAGCAGGAAGTCAGGGATCATGGCCAGTTTGAGAGGAGCCAATGTTCTTCAGCAGTTTGAAGAGCTAGGTGTTGAAGTGCAGACCCTAGAGTTGGGTGTTATGTTAGCCAATATGACAGTGTCTGAGCCCACTTTCATCCAGAAGATCAAGGACAGTCAGTTGCAAGATTCAGATTTGGCTAGAATTGTGGATCATATTGCAGAGCGTCCAGACTTCAAGTTGGTGAATGGAGTATTGTATTTTCGTGATCGGTTGTGTGTACCGAATGTGGATCATCTGAAGGAAGAGATTATGACTGAAGCCCCCAACACAAGATACTCCATGCATCCGGGTAGCACGAAGATGTATCAGAACTTGAAGAATAGATTTTGGTGGAACAACATGAAGAGGGAGGTAGCAGCTTTTGTATCTCGTTGCTTGACTTGCCAGTTGATCAAAGCAGAGCATCAGAAACCTCCAGGTTTGCTACAGCCATTAGAGATTCCGGAGTGGAAATGGGAGCACATCACCATGGATTTCGTCTCCGGATTGCCTAATACTAAGAAGGGGAATAATGCAATATGGATCATTGTGGACCGTCTTACCAAGTCTGCTCACTTCATTCCGATGAAGACTGGTAATATGATGCATATGGCACCTCTTGCAAAACTTTTTGTTGATGAGATTGTGAGTAAGCATGGTCAACCCGTTTCCATCACCTCAGATAGAGATAGCAGATTTGTTTCAAGGTTTTGGAAAACTCTTCTTGAGTCCATGGGTACCAAACTCCAGCTCAGTACAGCGTATCATCCTCAGACATATGGTCAGTCAGAGCGGACGATACAGACTCTTGAAGACATGTTGCGTGCATGTGTGCTGGATTTCAAAGTTCAATGGGATGAGTGCTTACCACTTTGTGAGTTCGCTTACAACAATAGCTACCATTCTAGCATTGGTATGGCACCTTTTGAGGCTCTCTATGGTAGAAGATGCAGAACTCCGGTTTACTGGGAAGAAGTCGGTGTTCGTAGCTTTCACGGACCGACTATAGTTGGTGAAACTAGTGACAAGGTCAAATTGATTCAGGAACGCTTGAAGGTCGCCCGTAGCAGACAGAAGAGTTATGCAGACACTCGCCGAAGAGAATTGCAGTTTCAAGTGGGTGATAAGGTGTTCTTAAAGGTTTCACCCGTCAGAGGAACCCTGAGGTTCGGACAGAAGGGCAAGTTGTCAAGGAGATTTATTGGTCCATATGAGAGCAAGATTGGAGACGTGGCTTATAGGCTTGCGTTACCGCCGGAACTCTCCGGGGTACACAACGTATTCCATGTTTCCATGCTCAAGAAGTATGTGACTAGTCCTTCTCATATTTTACAGCACGAGCCCTTGGAGATTCGAGAGGATGCTTCTTATGTGGAAAGACCGATCAAGATCATTGATACCAAGGAGCAAGAGCTGAGAAATCGGACAATTCATTGGGTCAAGGTACTTTGGGAAAATCATGAACCAGAAGAAGCCACATGGGAACTGAGAGATCAAGTTCAGAGGAAATACCCACACTTGTTACCTGAGGTAAAAATTTGATTTATTTGGTGGACCAAATATCCTAAGGGGTGGAGGATGTCAAACCCCAACCCAGGATTAACCCAATAGTGTTTGCTTAGTGTGTGCTTAGTCTTGATTGGGTTTAGTTATCGTGGGTTAGAATGTGATTAGTTTTAGTCATGGTTATAGCTTTGGGGAGTTCGAGAACGTTTAGTGTTTACTAGGCTCACTCAGGAAGGCCTGGGTGTACGTGCAAGCGTGGGAAGATTGTGTTTGGTTGTGTGTTAATCGTGATTTTCATTTCATTTGATTGGTTTTATGATTATGTGCAACTTTCGTGTTTAGCCCATTTGTGTTTGAAGCCCAGAAACTCAAGTTTTGGCCAAAAGGGTAAAATAGCCTTTTCACACTCAAATCTGGACACGATTTTCGAGATCCCAAAACCATGTCAAAAATATACTTTTTGGAAACTAGATATTTCAAGGATCGTTTTATCCTTCTTCGTCAACTTCATTTGAGGCCCACAAGACCATGTTTTGACTCATGCAAGATTGGCACTAAAGGGGACCCACTTGTCTAGCACTTAAGCCCTTTTCCCCTCTTTCTCTCCTCATTCCACAAAAAATCCTGCAACCTTCTTGACCTAGGGCTGAAAACCCTCTTTTTCCCCTCTTCTTCTCTTCATGAATGCAAGAGCTATGAGTCTCCAAATGAAATTCTAAAACCACCATCTTCTTCCTCTCAAGACAAGCTTTCCATTGGTACCATTTTCTTGAAGTTTCTTTGTGGGAAAGATCTCCATTTTCTTCTTCATTTCTTGTTTGGGCACCTCTAGGTAAGATCTTCAACCCATCTCTTCAATGGAGTTTCTTCTATTCACAAAGATCATGTTTTTCTAACTTGTAGCACCTATTTCAAAATGGGTTGCTTGGTTGTATTTTTGGGTGAGTTTTTGAATGGATTTCATGGGATTTTGTAGTTCTTGGCTTGGCTTTTGGTTAGGAGTGCTTGAAGAAGAATCTTGTTTCATTTGACTAAGGCAAGTAATCTATTTAGGTTGTTTATGCATGTGGATCTATGGATTTGTTATTTGGTTTTAATGCTTTGTTTTACTAGGGTTTCAAGTTGTGATCTTATTTTTGAGAATGCAAGCATGCCTAATAGCTTTCCAAACTTTCAGATTTCATATCTTTTAATCAAGTCTTGCTTTTGTTGAAGTTTGGATTTGTTTTGATAAGAAAGGGTTTCAAGGATTATGAAATGGGTTTCCATGTTAATGACTTGTTTAAGTATGAAATAAATGACCAATGTGAGCCTTGTTAGTATGTTACCTTCATGTGTTTAGTTTGCTAATTAGGTTGGAAAGATGTAGAAAAGAAAGGAAGGAAAGAATGGACCAGTGCACTGCAGAAATCAGAACTGGGTTCTGATTTCCGCAGTTCACGCGGTCGACCGGCCAAGGGGCGCGGTCGACCGGGGACACAGGATTTGGTCCCAGTTGGATGACCTGCTGCACTGCGGGATTTCCTATTCCTGCAGTTCACGCGGTCGACCGGCCAGGGGGCGCGGTCGACCGGCGACACAGGGTCAGGTTCTCTGGAACCTGACCAAAACACTGTTCATTGAATAAAAGTTACAACTCTGAGTCGACCGGGACTTGGCCGGTCGACCGGGCTCACAGTGTACGCGGTCGACCGGCCAAGGGCCAGGTCGACCGGGCACACTGGAATTTCCCCTGTTTTTGAGATTTTTGCCCATTTGCATTTTCTTTTAAAATTTGAAACTAGGCTATATTAAGGACTTTAACTTGACATTGTGTGAATGGAACTCCATGCTATGTACTAACTTCGGGGACACCAATCCTTGTATTTTAAATATAGAGTTCCAATCAACCAATGGTCAATGAATAGCCTAAGTATGTACTTGATAAAATTATCGTGTTTTGAGCGTTGATTTAAGACCGCAAGTTACATCGTGTACTTGTTTTGAAATCAAGTTTGTAAGCTCGTTCTAAGATGTGTTTCAAGTATTAAATGGGGATCACTTCTATAAGTTGTGAGCATATATATTATGCATTTTGCTAGTCGTGCATCGTCTTGTCGTGACAAGTGATTTCTCCTTTTATTTTCGATATGTTTGAATCGTGTTTAGCGTGTTTTGTGCATTCATGAACTCAAGTGAACACCACAGAGCTTGGACTGCCCTTTCAGTCTGATCCACTGTCTGGGGGTCCTTAAACATGTGAACTAACTGCAGATTAGTAGTGTATTTATTACACATCGTGCGTGTCCGGTTCCGCGGCCGGAAATCCCGTATTTGTGGGAATCGTGTCGTGCTATATTATGTATATTCGTGCTTGTCGTGCGTGCTTACTCTTTTCATTATAAATGATAGAGAAAGGATGGGCTCTTTGTGGATTTACGATTCATGATATATTTGTTATGCATTCATGTTAGTTTGTCTTTGATTTAGAAAAGTGTTTCGTAAGTATTGTTTTACGTTCAGTAAAGTATTTCCTTATGTTCTCGATTAAACATTGTTTTACATGCTTCACTTAAAATGATTTCTTGCCAAACCGTCGTGTTTGATGCTTGTATGTTGGTGATCAGGTGCAGGAGGTTACCCCCTTGAGGAGGAGTGCCAGGAGGAGGCTGTTGGGCCTACCTTAGCCCGTGAGTGGCAACCCGACGACGTCATGTAGACGTTTGGACGGGTCATGAGTTTCGATGGATCACTTCTTTGGGTTTTTTTTATATACTTTTGGAATGATATTGGCCTTTGTTGGCCTCTTATTTTGGGAAGTGTAATAACTTAATATACTTTATTAACTTTACAACTTGAAGTATTATGGGAATGCCTCGTTGTGTCTTCATTCTGATATTTTAGTCTTGATGACATTATGTTTATATTCTGTCATGACTTGTTAAGATGTGATTTGCCACGCGCTTCCGCATACTTGATCATGTGAGTTGGTTGTTCCATGTGTGTTTGTTTGGAACCCTCACCGCGGGAACCTGTGGGAGGTTTATTCATCTTATACTTAATCACCCACCATTTATTTAACTGCCGCGGCCTCGGTCCGGGGTCGCGACACCCGTGGCGCCACGACCCCGGATTAAGAACTTGATTATCAGGACCTCGGTCCGGGGGCGTGACAAGTACCAAATATACGCCAATTCTACATACGGAACCCTATTCACATTGATTTGAATCTTGAACCCTGATACTCGACCCGGAAGGTTTGAAAATTAATTTATGTTCTATTTTCCTGAGTTTTGATATGCACTTCCCGAAATTAATACTTTATGATTTGTCATGCCCCAAAATATATTGAAATTTTGTTTTAGCATTTCACTAGCCCGTTCATGCCTGACTTGATATAAAAGTGTTATTTTGCCTAAGGGCATCCTGTCCTGTTTATATATGAACTTATCTTGATTTCTCGCATATGACCTATGAGCCGGCACCACTAAGCTTGAACGACCTTATCAGTTTGATCCACCGACTTAGAGGTCTCCTTCTTGTCCTGCCAGATGTAGCCTAGATCCTGTCATGTCCCGATACCCGGTTCGCTACCGCGGTCCCGTCCATCTATATATGTATCCATGATTATCGTTGACTCTCCTCACCTTGAGTGACTGAGGTTAACGTCCCGATATTGCTCTCATCACTTTAGTGAGAGAGGATTTAGCTTTGTGTGGTTTCCATCTTGCTAGTTCCTGATTCTTTGGTACCTTTACATATATTTTATTGCAAATGTCTTTCTTAATAAATGATGCATTTACTTTCATGAAATTCATTATTTATGGAGGTTTAAATATTTTCCCAAGGTATCATTGTTTTAAATTTATTGTTATATCTTTTCACCCACCTGCCAGACCATTGTGTCTGACCCATTCTTTGGTACTCAGGTCCAGACCCCGTTGCCTTTGAGGAGAAGCTAGAGGAGGTGGTTGGCGAACCGCAACATATAGTTGAATGGCAAGCTGACGATGTCATGTAGACATTTGGCATGCTTTGAGATGCGATACATTTTGAGAGTTATGTCTAACTCATTCTTTTGGGAACTAATTTGGTTGTACTGGCCTTGTTGGCTATTATTTTGTTTTGGAATGTTAATTAACTGATCTTTTGTATAAACTCTAACTTTATATTTTGGGAAATGCTAATGATCATTGCTCACTCTGACACTATGTTATTCATATCTGTGAAATTAATTCATGTTTATGGAATGAATTGTCATGTGCCCGATTTGCTATACGCTTCCGCATCCCGAACATGTTTGTGACTTGTATGTGAAATCCTCACCGCGGAATCCTGTGGGAAATCACGTGCACGGATTAAATGTTCTTCTTGAATCCGTGTACGTATGAGCCAAATAAATCTTGTGTTATACATGGCTTCATCATCATCACTAATAACCATGTCCCGATCCTGGATTAGGCCCTTGACCCGGTCTGGGGTCGCGACAGATTGCTATCAGAGCTTAACATGTTTCAGGCAATTAAAAGAAACTAGAAATCCTAAGGACGTGGCGAGGATTCGTTAGACTTTTCGTTAGCTAGAATCATGTGAGCAATGTGCGACCCTCTGCTTCACTATTATGTGTTAGTATCTTATTTTGCAGCGTTATGCCACCTCGTAAAAGACCATTAAATGGCAATTCCACCGCAAGTAACAGAGATCATATGGGGCCAATTGAGGAAGATACTGTTGATAACACAATGCAGAATCAATTCCAACAGATGATGCAGGCAATGCTTGATCAGCAGCATCAGGCCAATGAAAATCAGGCTAGACTTTAGGAACAAATGGCTAAGAGAGAGGAAGACCATGCTAGAGAAATGACACAAGTGCTGATGGACCCGATTCTTCCCTCTCTCCCGCTGCCTCCGCCCCGGGTCTTTCGGGGTACGGCGGAGGGGAGGAGAAGAAAAGTAAAGGGTATCAACATCTTTCTTTTTTTGTACGGTTATGCCAATTTCTCTTTTCTACTTGGAATTTAGGAATGGTGATCCGAAGATTCACCTTCACAAGTAGAAAGGGGAAATGAGACTTTTTTTAGTTTCTATTGCACACATATTTTAAGAAAAGAGACAAAGGTTTTTTTTATATGCCGTGAAAGGCGATTTCATTTGTTGCCGTGAAAGGCGATTTTTGCTGTAAAAGGCAATTTTTGCCGTAAAAGGCAATTTACAAGTCTTATCCATTATGAAAGACAAGAGTTGTGATTTTTTTCTCTAAAAGAAAAATAAAGTACAATAGAAATCAAGAAAAGGAATCTGACTTCTCATTCGATTGTGGGGACACGTTCAGATCGACGGTCGCGAGTCATGTATGGGCTCCTCCATCGTCCATGCAGATGAGAACATGATGCTTGGATTCTTGGCTTGGCTTTTTAACCACAGATTTTTAAAGGACAAAGACCAAGAGAAGGTCTTATATCCGATAAAAAGCTAAGTAAACGGGCTGAAAAGCCACGTTTTAGCCATATTGGTAGAAGAAGGGAGGTCCTTGGGGGGATGGCCCCCAAGGGTGCTTCAATCACCTTTTGGTGGTCTTTGCAGCAGAGTTGCAGGGCCTCTGGATTTTCCGGGCAATTCTCTGGATTCTTTTTTCCGTTCTTCGTCTCTCCTTTTCCCTTTGGAATGCCCTCCTATTTATAGGCCTTTGGTAGCTATTTAGGAGGGTTTATGAGCATTGAATGCATTAATGCTCATAATGGGAGGAGTTACAAGTTTTAAATTATTTGTTTTGTAACTCCTTTTTCCTTGAATCTGATTGGTCGATGGAGAATAATGAGCTTTTAATTGTCTTTAATCCCCATCATGGGAGGAGTTTCATGGCTTTAATGCCATAAATCCTTTGACTTGTAACTCCCATTTGCTTGCTTTTGATTGGGCCGTCCAAAATAATGAGTTAATAACCGCATTAACTTGTCATAAAACGGGTCATTTAACCTCATTAATTGGTCGCCAAGTCGCTCGAAGAGTCGCGGGCCGCGCCACGTCTTTTGGAATTCTTCTTGCGATGACCGCCGGTGGATCTACATATTGTTTGATGTCGGATGGCGATGCAATTTCAGACATTGATTAATGTCAACGTGCCGGCAACATCTGTCCTGTCGATTTCACGATCGGGCGGGCAGAAAGTGTGCTTTCTTTGTCGGCCGGTTGGCGATTTCGAGGCATCTAATAATCATCCAATGATTTCGGCGGCGAATCCGTGATGTTGACGAAGATCGACGGATTTCATGCACAAAAAATCAGATTTTGGAAATATCACAGGGGCCAATCAACTCGAAACGCGAAAAGGACCCGAAAAAGGGGTCTTCCGGCGATTTTCGGGTAGCCGGAATTCCATGGTCGCCGGCGACCATGCACCCATGGTCGCCAGCGACCATGGGCTGGCGACCTTGGGCCATGGTCGCCGGAGACCATGGGCCAAGGTCGCCGGCGACCATGGGCTTTGGGCCCATTTCTCGGCCGCCGTTCGGTCGCCTTTTCTTCGCCGTTTTTCGATCTTTTTTCATTCTTTTTTCATCTGTATTTTTTCTGACATTTCCCCTCATTTATTGGCCTGATTCTCTTGAAGAAAACCCAATGAGAAGCCACGCAAATCGGAGCACAAAGTTTCCTATTTTTCTGGAAAGCCGAAGACTTTGTTGTGCGGTATTGCCGATTTTTTGTCAAGCTTTGAAACTAGGCCAAACGATGTCGGAATGACCTGAAATTTGACGTGGAGCTTCTTGAACAGTAGATAGGACCAACCATAGGCTTTGGTTTGAGTTTTAAAGCCGTTCAGGGTCCCGCAAATGCTTGCCTTAATTTCGCCATGAGAGAAATGCCGAGCTTTGACTTGTGGTCAATCGATGTCCGATTGACCTGAAATTTGACAGAGAGCCTCCTGAGTAGTAAGTAAGACCAACCATGGGCTTTGGTTTGAGTTTTGAAGCCTTTTGGGGTCCCGCAAATGCTCGCCTTGATTTCACCTCGAGGGAAATGCCGAGCTTTGAAACTAGGCCAAACGATGTCCGTTTGACCTAAAACTTGACAGGGAACCTATTGGAGTCATTTTGAGATGATCCATTAGCTCCAATTTGGATGCCATGATTCCGGGGTGCTCCACCGCCGGTAGGCCTGTTTTTGCTTCCCGAGAGTTGATGAAGGGTCAAACGTTGTCCGTTTGACTTGAAATTTGGCATGGGGCCTTTTGGAGGTATTCTGAGACCATCCGTAGGCTCTGATCGAATTTTTGAAGTCTTCGACACTGTCACTACCGGGAGCTCCTGTCTAGCTGACGGAGGAGTGAAGTTAGGCCAAATGATGTTGAAACGGCCCAAAACTTCATGTGTACCCCTCTTTTGGCTGCTTTGAAAGATCTTGCAGTTTTTGTTTGATTCTGACAAGATTTGGTGCTTGAAGTGGCGCCTTCCTATTTATGGCAGGATGTGGCTCCATGTAGTTTTTGGTGTTGAAAGGACATAGTGACATTTTTGGTGTCAACAAGTGCAAAGACAATTATTGGAAGTGTTAGAAAGGAGGCCCAAACCGGTTCTACCTCAACCAGCAAGCCCACAGATTGTCATCAATCAAAGGGAACACGACCCTAATGCTTTGTTTGAACGGTTTAGGAAAAGAGGTCCAAAAGAGTTTGTTGGGACAGAGGATCCATTAGCTGCAGATGATTGGCTAGAATACACAGAGAATATTTTTGATGTATTCCGATGCATGGGAGGAGAACAAGTAAAGCTTGCAGCGTCCCTATTCACTGGTCTAGCAGATTTTTGGTGGAAGACAGTAAAGGCAGAATACAGAACCATGGCAGATGCAATAGCTTGGACTACCTTCAAGAAACAGTTTGGTGACAAGTTCGTACCCACTCATGTCAAGAGACAAAAGGCAATAGAATTCAAACAACTTGTGCAAGGCAATATGACAGTTCTTGAATACCTCACCAATTCGAGAGATTGTCTAGATATGCTCCGGAGTTAGTGGACACCGTGGAGAAGAAGATAGCCAAATTCCTCGAAGGACTGAACCCGATTATTGAGAGAGATGCTACCGGGGTTGTGTCACCAGCAACCTTTGAAGAGGCAATCAAGAGAGCATATAAATTTGAGAATTTTAACATCAAGATCCTTAGAATCCAAGAAAAGAATCAAGGCCATCAACAGAACTACCAACAGAGGAACCAATAGCACAAGAGGCAGAGGCCAGAACAGAATGTGCAAAACCCAATGTGGAAAGAACCATGACAGTAACCAATGCCGTACCATTTCAGGGGCGTGTTTTAGGTGTGGTTCGATGAACCATCAGATGAGAGATTGTCCAAGACCTGGTGGGCAAGGTAATAGACAGAATCAGCAACAACAAGCACCAAGCGCCCAGCACCACCTCAAAATGCACTAGTTGTTCAGAATCAAGCAAGACAACCACAGCAGCAAGCACCACAGCAACAATATAGACCTTAACAGCAGCAACAACAGGCCCATCAGCAAGGGCAAAATCAAAATCAGCATCCTCCGCAACAAAACAAAAATGCATAGTAAGGCAGGCAACAACAAGCTCAAAACAGGCCACAACAGCGAGGATAAATTAATGCTGTCAATAGGGTTGATGCAGAGGTTGCAGGCAATATAGTAGAAGGTACACTTCTCGTTTGTGGATTAGAAGCTGGTTTTGTTTGACCCTTGCTTTACACACTCGTTTATGTCTCCAAAATTTGCTAAGTTGATTGATATGCATGCTAGATGATAAGTCCACAAAACTAGGTCATTAGATCATCATTTCATTAGCAATTGTGGACTTAATTAGGTTTAATTGTATAAATATTGCACTCAATTTCATGATTTCATGCATTTGAGATTATTTTTGGAATCATGGTCAAAATAGGTTAAAATTCATTGAATTGCATGACTTTTGTGAAATTAAGTCTTTCTCATCACATTTATCACCCCAAAAATTAGGCTTTTGGTTTCATCAATGCATATCTTGCTATTTTTGGCACCATGTGCTATTTTTGGAAAGTTTGTCATCTTGGTGCATCATTAGGAATGTAGGGTCCCATGCATGATTCATGTTTATTTTCTTACATGTAATTAATTTATTTCTTTCAATTTGTAGGAGAAATCAGCATGGGACCAAATTGATGAAATTTGAGAAGAGACGTCAAAGGAGAGTCAAATAAGCAAGCAAGGAAAGAGTCCAAGCATGCCTTGGATGTCCAAGATAGGCCCACACACCCCATTGCATGCCAACATAGAAGCTTTCATTTGTGCACAATTATTCTCGGATTTTTCAGGGGCAGCAACTTAAAACGGTCATAACTCTCAAATTGAGTGTCGGATCGGTACAATCTAGCCACCGTTGGAAAGCTCTTTTCGAATAGATATCCGTGGAGCCCAAGATTACGTAAATCAGAGCTATATTGAGGGAGATATGACCTTGGGAAGTTGTCTGTTACAGTTTTAGGCGGGAATTGTAAGAAATCTCAATATTTGGAAAGTTTATTCCTTCTACATCATCATGCAAATTTTAGAGATATTCTTGGAATTGTACAAGGAAGGTGTGTGCATCAAGAAATCTAATAAGGCAAGGAGATCTCTCAAATTTAAAAGTCTTTCCAAAGAGGAGAAACCAAGTTGTGTTGGAGGTCCACCAGTGGGGTCCACAAGTCTTGGATGTCCCACATATGGGAGCACAAATTTAGGCACACAATCTGAATCTTTTTGGAATCCTTCTCATGTGCAATCTTAAAGACCTTTTGAGGAGTCCAAAGATGGAAAGAATGGGACCACAATATTTTATCATTAGTAAGAAAAGTTGCCAAGATAGGAGGGTTGCTTGGAGTTCAAGCCAAGATGGAAGAGGAGTCTTACCAAACGAGGAATATGAAAGATTATAAAAAGAGAGCCAACAAGAGGGTTGGACGTCCATGAAGATAGTGTAGAAACTTTGGAGGCTTTTTCTCTCCATTTCATTCCACTCCCATCCACCCTTTCTCTCTCTAAGTCCCTTTCTTCTTCTTCTCCATTCTAATTCTTTAGACATAGGTTGAGAGATTGTCAAACCCCAACCCAGGATTAACCCAATAGTGTTTGCTTAGTCGTGATTGGGTTTAGTTATCGTGGGTTAGAATGTGATTAGTTTTAGTCATGGTTTTAGCTTTGGGGAGTTCGAGAACGTTTAGTGTTAACTAGGCTCACTCAAGAAGGCCTGGGTGTACGTGCAAGCGTGAGAAGATTGTGTGTGGTTGTGTGTTAATCGTGATTTTTATCTCATTTGATTGGTTTTATGATTATGTGCAACTTTCGTGTTTAGCCCATTTGTGTTTGAAGCCCAGAAACTCAAGTTTTAGCCAAAAGGGTAAAATAGCCTTTTCACACTCAAATCTGGACACGATTTTCGAGATCCCAAAACCATGTCAAAAATATACTTTTCGGAAACTAGATATTTCAAGGATCGTTTTATCCTTCTTCGTCAACTTCATTTGAGGCCCACAAGACCATGTTTTGACTCATGCAAGATTGGCACTAAAGGGGACCCACTTGTCTAGCACTTAAGCCCTTTTCCCCTCTTTCTCTCCTCATTCTACAAAATCCTGCAACTTTTCTTAACCTAGGGCTGAAAACCCTCTTTTTCCCCTCTTCTTCTCTTCATGAATGCAAGAGCTATAAGTCTCCAAATGAAATTCTAAAACCACCATCTTCTTCCTCTCAAGACAAGCTTTCCATCTATACCATTTTCTTGAAGTTTCCTTGTGAGAAAGATCTCCATTTTCTTCCTCATTTCTTGTTTAAGCACCTCTAGGTAAGAGCTTCAACCCATCTCTTTAATGGAGTTTCTTCTATTCCTAAAGATCATGTTTTTCTAACTTGTAGCACCTATTTCGAAATGGGTTGCTTGGTTGTGTTTTTGGGTGAGTTTTTGAATGGATTTCATGGGTCTTTTGTAGTTCTTGGCTTGGACTTTTGATTAGGAGTGCTTGAAGAAGAATCTTGTTTTCATTGACTAAGGCAAGTAATCTATTTAGGTTGTTTATGCATGTGGATCTATGGGTTTGTTATTTGGTTTTAATGTTTTGTTTTACTAGGGTTTCAAGTTATGATCTTATTTTTGAGAATGCAAGCATGCCTAATAGTTTTCCAAACTTTCAGATTTCATATCTTTTAATCAAGTCTTGCTTTTGTTGAAGTTTGGATTTGTTTTGATAAGAAAGGGTTTCAAGGGTTTTGAAATGGGTTGCTAGGTTAATGACTTTGTTAAGTATGAAATGAATGCCCCAATGTGAGCCTTGATAGCATGTATATTCATGTGTTTAATTTGCTAATTAGGTTGGGAAGATTGTAGAAAAGAAAGGAAAGAAAGGAATGAAACATGGACCAGTGCATTGCAGAAATCAGAACTGGGTTCTGATTTCCGCAGTTCACGCGGTCGACCGGCCAAGGGGCGCGGTCAATCGGGGACACAGGATTTGGTCCCAGTTGGATGACCTGCTGCACTGCGGGATTTCCTGTTCCTGCAGTTCACGCGGTCGACCGGCCAGGGGCGCGGTCGACCGGCGACACAGGGTCAGGTTCTCTGGAACCTGACCAAAACACTGTTCAATGAATTAAATTTACAACTTTGAGTCGACCAGGACTTGGCCGGTCGACCGGGCTCACAGTGTACGCGGTCGACCGGCCAAGGGCCAGGTCGACCGGGCACACTGAAATTTCCCTGTTTAAGCAGATTTTTGCCCATTTGCTTTTTCTTTTAAATTTGAAAACTAGGCTATATTAAGGACATTAAATAGACATTGTATGAATGGAACTCCATGCTATGCACTAACTTCGGGGACACCAATCCTTGTATTTTAAACATAGAGTTCCAATCAACCAATGGTCAATGAATAGCCTAAGTATGTACTTGATAAAATTATCGTGTTTTGAGCGTTGATTTAAGACCGCAAGTTACATCGTGTACTCATTTTGAAATCAAGTTTGCAAGCTCGTTCTAAGATGTGTTTCAAGTATTAAATGGGGATCACTTCTATAAGTTGTGAGCATATATATTATGCATTTTGCTAGTCGTGCCTCGTCTTGTCGTGACAAGTGATTTCCCCTTTTATTTTCGATATGTTTGAATCGTGTTTAGCGTGTTTTGTGCATTCATGAACTCAAGTGAACACCACAGAGCTTGGACTGCCCTTTCAGTCTGATCCACTGTCTGGGGGTCCTTAAACATGTGAACTAACTGCAGATTAGTAGTGTATTTATTACACATCGTGCGTGTCCGGTTCCGCGGCCGGAAATCCCGTATTTGTGGGAATCGTGTCATGCTATATTATGTATATTCGTGCTTGTCGTGCGTGCTTACTCTTTTCATTATAAATGATAGAGAAAGGATGGGCTCTTCGTGGATTTACGATTCATGATATATATGTTATGCATTCATGTTAGTTTGTCTTTAATTTAGAAAAGTGTTTCGTAAGTATTGTTTTACGTTCAGTAAAGTATTTCCTCATGTTCTCGATTAAACCTTGTTTTACATGCTTTCACTTAAAGTGGTTTCTTGCCAAACCGTCGTGTTTGATGCTTGTATGTTGGTGACCAGGTGCAAGAGGCTACCCCCTTGAGGAGGAGTGCCAGGAGGAGGCTGTTGGGCCTACCTTAGCACGTGAGTGGCAACCTGACGACGTCATGTAGACGTTTGGATGGGTCATGAGTCTCGATGGATCACTCCTTTGGGTTTTTAAATATACTTTTGGAATTGTATTGGCCTTTGTTGGCCTCTTATTTTGGGAAGTGTAATAACTTAATATACTTTGTTAACTTTACAACTTGAAGTATTATGGGAATGCCTCGTTATGTTTTCATTCTGATATTTAGTCTTGATGACATTATGTTTATATTCTGTCATGACTTGTTAAGATGTGATTTGCCACGCGCTTCCGCATACTTGATCATGTGAGTTGGTTGTTCCATGTGTGTTTGTTTGGAACCCTCACCGCGGGAACCTGTGGGAGGTTTAATCATCTTTCAAATAATCTCACTATCATCATCATCTGCCGCGGCCTCCTCGGTTTGGGGTCGCGACAGAGATCATGTTGAGAGAATGAGAAAGAGAGAAGAATCTTAATTTTTGTACTCAAAGATCAAGGAATAAAGACATTATTTGCATTGATTCTGCGTATTCTTCATGTTAGTGATTTAATTTTCTTTCTTCTAGTTCTTTTATGTGTTTTGATTGGAGACAATATTTCACATGATTAGATCTAGGGATTTGAAAATAAAATAAACAAATTAAAAGTCGAGAGACATCAAGTAATCACTTGCATAAATTTATCCTACTCTGAGTAGAGAGGACTGCATCATCATCGCATTGTCAATACTTGTAGGATTGTCTAGTTTCTAGATCTTTGGTACTACTTTTTCGTTTTTTATTTTTCCATCCCTTTTGTTTTATTTTAAAGTTAATATTCTGATTTTTTTTATTTGCAAATTCTAGATTTAAAAGCCCAACTTGCAATTTTTACATGTTTTGTAGAACTTTCTAGTTTTATTACTTGCATACTCTATGGTTGGAAAGTGTTTTTAGATACTTCATATTTAGAAATTGCATTAGAATAGAATTTTTTTGCTGAAATCACAAGATTATCAACTGATTAGAAAGATTAAATTCGGACTTGGTAGAAGAATAGTGAAAAATTTTGCACAGTTTCAGCAGAATTGACCCAACTGTGTTACAAAAGTACATGATTTAAAAACCAGGTAAACGTGAATGTTTTGGTCCGAAAAATAGCAGATTTAAATTATAATAATTGGACTTTGAAACCCTAGAATTGCAGCCAAAAATAATATCGGGAACTGTGTCAACCAGAGGCTCAAACAGGGGTAGTTGGTAAGCCTGTGTTCAGATTTCAGCAGCAAAACAGTTCAAGTAGGCATCTTTAGGAGATCATATGTTTTTCGTTTTAAGTCCTTTTTCCGTTCTTCATTTTTTGTTGTATTCATGCATCATCAGAGTATTGATTCCAGCCATTAGATTTAGGTTCATATCATCCTAGACGAGTCGTGCAGTCCAGCGAAATCGGGCCTGTGCAAGAGTTTCCATACTTAGAATTTTTACAGCATATCAGATTTTTAGAAACTTGTATAAAATTGCATTGTTAGTAATTAGGGTATTATAGATCATTCATATTTGCATAAAAAGTGATTTTGGTAATTAGTATTTAATTTAGGAAATTTTGTTTTGATTTATTTTATATTAAATTGGTTGTTTAATTTGTGTATTATTTTGCAGGTTTTAGTATTATCTAGATTAGGTTTCTTATTTAGATTAGTGTTTTTATTTTTGGAAAGTTTCTTTCAAAAGGCACTGCTCCCTGTGGATCGACCTGGACTCACCAGATTATTACTACAATTGCACCCTATACTTAGGGTCCGATCACTAGAGAAATGGATTTTATTTTGACTCCGGCTACCCCAATAGGTAAAGAAGTTGTATGCAGAACTTTTTACCCTAGTTTTTCAATCATGATAGGAGAAGTAGTGTTGCCAGCAAATATCATTTTATTGGAGATGCATGATTTTGATGTCATCCTAGGGATGAACTGGTTAGTAGGGTATCATGCTACAATAGATTGTTTCCATAAGACTCACCTTTAAACTAAAAGAGACACCAGCAGGGGTGTTGTTTCGGGGAGACAAGAGTAATCCTCGTGCAGGGTTTATTTCAGCGTTAAAGGCTGATAGACTTTGAAAGAGTGGATGTGAAGCCTATTTGGCGTTTGTCATAAAGGATAAACAGTCCTAAGGGGTAGAGGATAAACAGTTTGGGAATTTCCATATGTTTTTCCAGAAGAGATTCCAGGATTGCCACCCATCAAAGAAATCGATTCACTATTGAGCTATTACAAGGAACCGCTCCGATATCTATCACACCTTACAGAATGGCTCTGGCGGAATTGAGAGAATTAAAAACACAATTATAGAAGTTGTTAGACAAAGAATTTATTAGACCTAGATTTCACCGTGGGGAGCACCAGTTTTGTTCGTTAAGAAGAAAGATGGTTTGATAAGGATGTGCATTGATTACCGGAGATTGAACCAAGTGACAATCAAGATCAAATACCCATTGCCAAGGATAGATGAATTATTTGATCAGTTACAAGGTGCTTCATATTTTTCAAAGATTGACTTGAGATCCAGTTATCATCAGCTGATAGTCAGAGAATCAGATGTACTGAAGACAGCTTTTCGGACGAAATTTGGTCACTATGAGTTCCTTGTTATGCCATTTGGGTTGACAAATGCACCGATAGTATTCATAGCATTGATGAACAAGATATTTGCATAGTATCTAGATCAGTTTGTGGTAATGTTTATTGATGATATTTTGGTATACTCTAAGACCAGAGAAGAACATGAGGAGCATTTGAGGACAGCACTACAACTTCTGAAAGATAACCAGTTGTATGTGAAGCTCGGTGAGTGTGAGTTTTGGTTGGAACAAGTAGCATTCTTAGGGCACATCATCTCCAAAGAAGGGTTGTCAGTAGATCCGTCCAAGATTGAGGCAGTAGTGAAGTGGGAAAGACCGAAGAATGTGTCAGAAATCAGAAGTTTTCTTGGATTGGCAGGATATTATCGAAGATTTATGCAAGGACTTTCGTCGATTGCGTCACCATTGACGAAGTTGATCAAGAAAAACACACCATATGTATGGACAGATCAGTGTGAGACTAGTTTCCAAGAGCTGAAAACGAGATTGACTACAGCACCAGTCCTCACTTTGCCATTCGGAAGCGGCAGTTTCACTATTTATACTGATGCCTTGAATGTTGGACTTAGATGTGTTTTGATGCAAGATGGAAAAGTGGTTGCATATGGATCTCGGCAGTTGAAAAATCATGAGGAAAACTATGTAACGCATGATCTCGAGTTAGTAGTGTTTGTTTTTGCATTGAAGATGTGGAGACACTACCTTTATGGAGAGAAATTCGAAGTCCACTCCAACCATCACAGCTTACAGTACTTGTTTTCTCAGAAGGAGTTGAACATGAGGCAGAGAAGATGGATGAAATATATCAAAGATTATGGTTTTCTGATCAAGTACCACCCAGGAATAGCAAATGTAGTTGCCGATGCTTTGAGCAGAAAATTAGTGGGTTTGGCAAATCTATGCGGTACTTGTATCTTTGAGCAATTTGAAGAACTGAGAATAGACCTACAGCCACTGAAGGAAGGTGTAATATCAGCCAACATATCAGTGTCAGAACCTTCCTTCATTCATAAGATCAAAGACAGTCAATTGTAAGATCCAGTGTTGACAATAATTTCAGAGCATATAGCAGAACGTCCTGACTTTCGTATTATGGATGGAGTTTTATATTACCGTAACAGTCTATGTGTACCTAACATAGAGGACCTGAGGAATGACATCATGGCCGAGTCTCACAACACAAAGTATTCTATGCATCTGGGCAGTACGAAGATGTATCAGAACTTGAAGGGGAGATTTTGGTGGAAAATATGAAGAGATAAATTGCAGCGTTTGTATCTCGATGTTTGATCTGTCAGTTAATTAAAGCAGAACATCAGAAGCATCCAGGGTTGTTGCAACCATTAGAGATCCCGGAATGGATATGGGAGAATATTACTATGGATTTTATTTCGAGATTACCAAGGACTAGCAGAGGCAATGATGCTATTTGGGTCATTGTGGACCGTCTCACCAAGTCAGCTCATTTCATTCCGACGAGGACAAGGAAGAAGATGCACATGCTACCCTTGACGGAGTTGTTTGTCAATGAGATTGTCAGTCAACATGAATAGACAGTTTCTATCACATCCGACAAAGACAGTAGATTCGTCTCGAGGTTTTGGAAGACACTACATGAATCTATGGGTACGAAACTACAGTTCAGTACGATATATCACCCATAGATAGATGGTCAATCAGAGAGGACGGTCCAGACTCTCGAAGACATGCTCCGAGCTTGCTTATTAGACTTAAAAACTTAACGGGATGAAACTCTACCATTGTGTGAGTTTGCTTACAACAACGATTACCATCTGAGCATTGGAATGATGCCTTTTGAACCATTGTATGGCAGAAGGTGTAGGACACTTGTATGTTGGGAAGAAGTAGGCGTTCACGGTTTCCAAGGACCAACTATGGTTAATGAAACTAGTGATAAAGTCAAGCTGATTCAGGAACGTCTAAAAGTAGCCCGGAGTAGACAGAAAAGCTATGCAGACTCTCATCGAAGGGATTTACAGTTCAAAGAAGGAGATAAGGTTTTCTTGAAAGTGTCAACGACTCGGGGAACATTGAGATTCGGACAAAAGGGCAAGTTATCCAGAGGAAACATTGGACCGTATGATATTATGAGTAAGGTTGGCGATGTGACTTATCGATTAGCCTTACCGCCCAAATTATCCAGCGTACACAATGTCTTACATGTGTCAATGTTAAAGAAGTACGTCCCCGACCTATCACATGTACTCCGTCATGAACCGTTGAAAATCCGAAAAGATGCTACATATGTTGAGAAGCCTATTCAGATCATTCACACGAAGGAACAAGAGCTGAGGACACAAACAATTCAGTGGGTCAAAGTACTTTGGGAAAACCATGGACCGGAAGAAGCAACGTTGGAACTACAAGATCAAGTTTAGAAGAAGTATCCTCACTAACTACCTAAGGTTAGTTATATGTTTCATTTGGAGGACCAAATATCCTAAGGGATGGAGGATGTAAGACCCCGACCCGAGTGACGTCGATTAGTGTTAATTAAGTTGTGTTTTATCTCTAAGTGTGTTTAGAGGATTTTGATTAAGCTTTGGGTTAGAATAGCTTTCAAAATAGCTTTGGAGGAATTTTGAGAGCCTTTTTTATTAGTGGGACCGTTTGGGGGTTCCTTTGGCGACTTTGCGTGAGCTTGGGAGAATGTTCAAGATTCCATTATTCGTGTGTCAATTACATTTAACTCATCTCGTTGATCCCTACAACTTTTATTTTGACCCCGTCCCTATTCGAGATCCCTAAACCCAACTTTTCTTAATTTAAGGGCAAAATGGTCTTTTCACCCCAAATTCGGACACAATTTTCAATATCACCAAAACCCGCAAAATATATACTTTTTGAAAACTAGAAATTTCGACGAACAATTTCCCTTCTTCGTCGAGCCCGTCCGAGATCCCGAAAAACATGATTTCACCCCCACAAGATTGCTAGTGGTGGAGCCCACCTTCATTTGTTATAAAAGGAGAACTTTTCTCTTCTTTCCCCTTTTTCCAACTCAAAGGATGTAAGACCTCGACCCGAGAGACTTCGATTAGTGTTAATTAAGTTGTGTTAGTCTTAAACATGATTAGTGTACTTTGGTTTAGTTTGGATTTAGAATAGCTTTGTTATAGCTTGGAAAATTTTGAGTGCCTTTGTGATTAATGGGGCCCTTTGGGGGTTTCTTTTATGACTTTGCGTTTACTTGGAGGATTACTCGAGATTCCATTTATTTGTGTTTCAATCCCTTTTTGCTTATCTTGCTAATCTCTTTAACTTTCGTGTTGATCCCGTTGCCGTCTAGGATCCCGAAACCCGACTTTCCTTGCATTGAGGGCAAAACAGTCTTTTTACACTAAATCTGTGCCCAATATTTGATATGCCCAAAACCCGTGAAACATATACTTTTTGGAAACTAGAAATTTCGTCGATCAACTTTCCCTTCTTTGTCGAATTCGTTTGAAGCCCCGAAAACCACAATTTCAACCCCACAAGAATTCTTAGGGGTGGAGCCCACTCACATTTGCTTTATAAGAGAACTTTCGCTTCCTCATTCTCCATTTCCAGCAAAACAAAAGCATAACCTAGGGTTTCTTGTTTTTTTTCTTCTTCTTCTTGCTTTCCATCACTCAATCTGCCAGCAAACTTGCACCAGCATCAAAATGGATTCCACCATTCTCTTCCTCTCCTTGAAAGCTTCCTCTTGATACCATTTTTGAAGAAAACCTCCATTTTCAAGATCTTTATTGAGCTAGTATTGCCCATTTGGAGAACCTACAAGTAAGCAACCCTCTTAATCTTCTACATTTGTGTTCTTGTAATTCAAGAGAAGCTTCATCTTCACTATTGGAAGCTCTCTCTTTCTATTTCATTGTTTTGACGCTTTTAGGGTTTGTTTTGGGGGTTTTGTTGTAGTTTGGATCTTTGACTTGGAGAGAGTGATTAGAGGCTTGATTTTCTTGATTAGAGACGTTGAGGCAATTGGATGAATGATGAGTTTGATTACTTTTATGTTTTTATGAAAATATGTTGGTTTTGTCTTTCATGCCCATATTTATTGCTTGCATTGACTTGAAATAAATGTTCATTAAGAGTTTTGTTAACTCATTTATTGTTTTGGAAATGTGGTTGATAGCCTCCCATGTATTGCTTAATTGTAGTATAAATGAATCCTTGTGGTTGGGTTTTCTCTCATCTTTTGTGGTTGAATGTGAGTAAGAAGAAGATGTTTGGTTTGAGATTTATGGAAGTGTAGATGTGGAGTTTGAATGATGTTAGAAAGAGATTTTGAGCCTCCTATATTGGAGTGGAAATGAAACTCATATGAGTTGTAAGAAAAGAAAGATAGAAGGAGCAGAACTGACCCAGAATCCGTTTCTGGACAATTCGCTCGAGCGAACTTGATAGGTCGCTCGAGCGACTTGTCCAGAAAGAGTTCCAAACCATCCCAGTAGACTGTTCGCTCGAGTGAACCTATCCTCGCTCGAGCGAACTTTCCCAGAATCATATCAGAGCTCTCACAGAGCCTTGTTAGTTCGAGCGAACTTAATGTTCGCTTGAGCCAACATGTTCGCTCGAGCGAATGATGAACGAACCTGTCATTCGCTCGAGCGAACCTCCCCAGAAAGCCAATCCAGAGAGCTCGTCGCTCGAGCGAACGTCTTGTCCGCTCGAGCGACGAACACTGTTCACCGGGGGCTATTATGGGAGTATAAATGAAATATTTAAAAGATTGAGAGAGGATTGTTGGGAACCCTATTATGATGGGGAGACTTATGAGCATTATTTGAACCTATTTGAAAAGAAAAACTGAATTACAAGCTTTCATTTTAAGTTTTGAAAATCCGTAAGGTGTATAAAGAGCCTGGAATGTCTCCAAACTCAAGGAGTACGAATCTATATTGAAATTGACATACGGGACCCTTATTCACCTCGACCAAATTTCGAATCCCGAT
Source organism: Camphora micrantha (assembly GCA_003546025.1). Classification (NCBI taxonomy): domain Eukaryota; kingdom Viridiplantae; phylum Streptophyta; class Magnoliopsida; order Laurales; family Lauraceae; genus Camphora; species Camphora micrantha. The sequence goes on along the minus strand of QPKB01000009.1, from coordinate 17,391,774 downwards.
ATTTGTCCCGAAATTCATGATTTATAATTTATCATTCCTGAAAATACTGAATTTGCAACTATAGCATTTTGCTAGTCCCGATATGCACTTCCCGTTTGAGATGATATTTGTGCCTATGAGCACCCCGTCCTGCCCATTTACATAAGTGCAGCATATGAATTTTGTACATGTCTTGTTTTATGTCTTAGATTGTATGGACTCAATGTTAGAATCACACGATCACTGAGAGGGGGGAGAGGGGGGGGTGAATCAGTGATGTCTCAATACCTTTTTACTTGAATATAAGTAAGTCCAAATAATCAAAGCAGTAAAACAATAATCAAGCAACCACAGGAACACAAGGTTTTAACGTGGTTCACCCAAAGGCTACGTCCACGGTGCAACGACTACCCGAACACCAATCCGAGGCTAGTCTTACTGATTAATTCTGAAGCTTCAACTTCAAGGAGCACCCGCCCCTAATTCAGATAGCACCCACTATCTAGGAAGCAACAACTCCCTTTATAATTCGTCTGCACCAACAGACATGATCACCAAACCCCAACACCAAGCACCCACTTGATGTTTTATAAAGATTAGAGAAGAACCCTTTACAGAAATTCCTTTCTACAATCTCTCACTCTCAATCCCATACAAATCAGATTTAATAACCATGAATTGAGAAATACTTATCTAAAGAAACTACTGATGAAGAACCATCTTCTTGACTTGCTGTAAAAGAATCATAGCAGTATCTCCTTGCAAGCTCACACACACTCACAAATCTTCTTTCTTTCTGTGTGTTTTTTTTTTAACGATCCCTAGCATGCCTTTTTATAGGATTTGCCAACCCTAATTCGTGATTGCAAAAAGGCTAGGAGAAGTTTTGGAAACTCCTGCAAGGATTAGAAGAGATCCCCTGTTTTTTCTCATGCAAGTTTCTATTTTGTAAACTCCTTCAAGGATTGGAAGAGATCCCCTGTTTTTTCTCGCGCAAGTTTCTGTTTTGAGTTCTGCGCTTGACCAACCTTAGTGCTTGAACGAGCTTTGCGCTTTACCGAGCTGCTCAGTGCTTTAAAGACTTTACCGCCCTCAGTGCTTTGCCGAACTGACCAAGCTCAACGCTTCGCCAGTGCTTTGCCGAAATGACCGAGATCAGTGCTTTTACCGAACTCTACGCTTGATTCTTCTTCAAGCTCTGTGCTTCGTCGAACTAGAGTTGTCATGTCCGAGCTCAATGCTTTTACCGAGCTCTGTGCTTTTACCTATCTCCGTTCTTTTACCGAGCTTTCTACTTTTACCGAGCTCTGTTCTTTTACCGAGCTCTATTCTTTTACCTCATGTCTTCCTTGTTACCGTAACTGAGCTAAGGCATTCTGTGCCGAGCTGAGACATTCGGTACTATACTTGTGTGACAATGTGTTGACAATAATTCCAACACTCTATTGACAATAATTCTGACACAAAACCGAGCTTCAAACCTCAAACTCTCTTCAAAATCCAACAATCTCCCCCTTTGGAATTGTTGGCAACAGTTGGAACATGCTAACCATCAATCGATCTTGCAAACAAGTTTCTGTTATGTTTTGAACTATTGTAGCATGTCTTCTTGGCAGTTACAGACTCCCCCTGAACAACATGTTCTTCCAATTTAATATCTCCCCCTTTGACAACAATCACAAAGGGACTTGCTTAGGAGCAAAAAGAATAGCAATAATGCATGCTTCCTCTAACAAGAAGGTCTCCTAATGCTTGGGAGAGTGAGTAACTCCCAATTTCTTGCGAAGATACTCGAAGACTTCCTTTGGTAGAGGCCTTGTGAAGATATCACCCACTTGTTCAGTGGTTGGAACATATTCTAATTTTACCTCACCGTCAGCAACCTTTTCTTTGAGAAAGTGATAACGTATGGCTACATGCTTTGTGCGGGAGTGCTGGACAGGGTTCTTGGAGATATGAATGACACTTGTGTTGTCGCAGAAGATTGGCGTAGGATCTCTCGTCTGAACACCGAGATCTGAGAGCATTTGACGCATCCACAGGACTTGGGTACAGCAAGTTGCTACTGCTATGTACTCTGCTTACGCTGTAGAAAGAGATACTGAATCTTGCTTCTTGTTGTGCCAAGCCACCAATCTTTCACCTAGATAGAATGCACCTCCACTTGTGCTTTTACGGTCATCTACACATCCAGCCCAATCAACATCAGAATACGCAATTAGAGTGAATGATTTACCTTTGGGATACCATATGCTGAGCTCCAAAGTACCCTTGAGATACCGAAATATCCTCTTCATTGCTGTAAGGTGCTCTTCCGTTGGTGATGCCTGAAATCTCGCCACCATACATACTGCCTGTAGAATGTCCGGTCTTGTAGCTGTCAAGTAGAGCAAGCTCCCTATCATTGATCGGTAAGTGGTGTGATCAACTGATGGAGCCTTGTCATCTTTTCTTAGCTTTGTGTTCGTGGACATAGGCGTACTCACCGGCTTGCTGTCTTCCATGCTAAATCGTTTCAGCATCTCCTTGATGTACTTCAATTGTGATATGAAGATACCATCCTTCAGCTGCTGCACTTGGAGACCAAGGAAGAAACTTAGCTCTCCAAGCATGGACATCTCAAATTCATTCTTCATCTCTTCAGCGAAATTTCTGCACAACTCCTCGTCATTACCGCCAAAGATTATGTCATCGACAACTAGTTGGTTACCTTGTTCTGTTTTGACATAGAGATTGCTATCAACCAGTCCTTTGCCGAAACCAATCTTGCGAAGATAACTATCCAGCCATGCATACCAGGCCCTCGGTGCTTGTTTCAGGCCATATAGAGCCTTCCTCAACTTACACACTAGGTCTGAACTGTTGCTCAAGAGAAAACCATCTGGTTTTCATGGATGGCAGAAGGTGGTACCCGCATTGTATGGCAGAAGGTGTAGGACACCTGTGTGTTGGGAAGAGGTTGGTACCCGCAGTTTCCATGGACCAACAATGGTAAGTGAGACCAGTGACAAGGTCAAGCAAATTCAGGCACGTCTGGAAGTAGCCCGGAGTAGACAGAAGAGTTATGCAGATTCTCACAGAAGGGACTTACAGTTCAAAGAAGGAGACAAGGTTTTCTTGAAGGTATCACCTACTAGGGGAACTTTGAGATTTGGGCAGAAAGACAAGTTGTCAAGGAGATACATTGGACCTTATGACATTGTGAGCAAGATTGGTGAAGTGGCTTATAGGTTAGCCTTACCACCCGAGCTTTCCGGTGTTCACAACGTCTTCCATGTATCTATGTTGAAGAAATACGTCCCCGATCCTTCACATGTACTCCAGCATGAGCCGTTAGAGATCAGAGAAGATGCTACTTATGTTGAGAAGCCTATTCGGATCATCGATACCAAAGAACAAGAATTGAGGACACGGACTATTCAGTGGGTAAAAGTACTTTGGGAGAACCATGGACCGGAAGAGGCAACATGGGAATTGCGAGACCAAGCGCAGAGGAAGTACCCACATCTCCTACCTGAGGTGAGTTTTGTGTTTTATTTGGAGGACCAAATATCCTAAGGGATGGAGGATGTAAGACCCCGACCCGAGTGATCTCGATTAGTGTTGATTAAGTTGCGTGTTAGTGCTAAGTGTGTTTTGTGGTTTTGGTTTAGTTGGTTTAGAATAGCTTTGTAATAGCTTTGGAAATTTTGAGTGCCTTTGGAATTAGTGGGAGCCTTTGGGGGTTCCTTGTTTATGACTTTACGTGTACTTGGGGTTTTACCTTGGTTTTCTTGGTTTCTATTTTATCCCGTTTTGTTTATCTCGTTAATACCTTCAACTTTCATGTTGATCCCATTCTTGTTCGAAACCCCGAAACTTGACTTTTCTAGCTTCAAGGGCAAAACAGTACTTTTACACGAAATCTGTACCAAATTATTGTTATTCCCGAAACCCGCGAAACATATACTTTTTGGAAACTATATATTTCGACGATCATTTCTTCCTTCTTCGTCGATTTCATCCGAAGTCCCGAAAACCACTATTTCAGCCTTTCAAAGTTCTTAGTGGTGGAGCCCATTTCCATTGGCTACAAGAACCCATCTTCCCTCCTTTTTCCCTTTTCCAGCACACCACCCAACCTAGGGTTTTCTTGCACTCTTTTCTTCTTCTTCTTGCTTTTCCATCATCAAAACATCATCAAGCTTGCACCAAAATCAAAAAGGATTTCACCATCTTCTTCACAACTTCTAGAGCTCTCCATTGATACCATTTGTGAAGAAATCCCATCTCTATAAGATCCTCATTTAGCTTGCCTTGCTCATTTGGAGCACCTTTTGGTAAGCTCTCTCCCTAATCTTCTAGATTTGTGTTCTTCTAGCCTTAGAGAAGCTACATTTTCATTAGTGAAAGCTTTCTCTTCTCCTTCATTGTTTTGACCCATTTTAGGGATTGTTTTGGGGGTTTTTGTAGAGATTGTGTTCTTGACTTGCAAGGGTGCTTAGGAGCTTGTTTTTCTTGGATTTGAGACCCAAGGCAAGTGGTTGATTTGATACTTTTATCTTTGAATGAATTTTGATGAAATGCATTTATGTTTTTACCTAATATTTTGTCATATTAATGGCTTGTTTAGATTTGAAATAAATGCTCATATTGGTTGTTGTTAGCTTGTAAAATCCATGTTTTGGATTATTCATCAGGTTTAAGAAAGGAAGAGAAAAAGATTGGAAAATGGAAAGACCCATTGAACTGCTGTAACAGAACCTGGGTTCTGTTACGCAGTTCACGCGGTCGACCGGCCAAGGGGCGCGGTCGACCGGGCACACTGGAACAGGTCCCCTGTGGGACGACCTGCTGCGCTGTGGGAACCACGGTTCCGCAGTTCATGCGGTCGACCGGCCAAGGGGCGCGGTCGACCGGCCACACAGAGGTCAGGTTCTCTGGAACCTGACCAAAATACTGTTCACCCATTTTATTTTACAACTCCAGGTCGACCTGGCCCCTGACCGGTCGGCCGAGCCCACTGTGTACTGGGTCGACCGGCCAAGGGCCAGGTCGACCCGCCCAACTGGAAAACCTGCTGGAATATGGATTTTTACCCTATGTTAGATGGACTTTAAGTGGAACTTAGTGACCCTTTTGTGGACCCGTTTGACTTCTTGTGAGGATGGTTGAACCGACATTTCCTCATGGTTAATCCGGTTGTATCGGTACTTAACCTAATTCAATCTTGAATGGTACGGAACGACGGAAGATCCTTTCTTTTATCTAAACGCGAAATTGGTTTGTTTGGGTATCGCGAATCCGTTTTCCTTTCGATGACTGAGCAAGTTGTAAGGTACTACTAGATTAATATTGTGCTTAGGATCCCATTTCTATTATGTTTTGTTTATTTAAAATTCGATTAAAGTTGAAATACCTAAGGTGCATAAAGAGCCCGGAATGTCTCCAAACTCAAGGAGTACCAAGTGATCATCACAATCGACATACGGGGTCCTTATTCACTTGATTTGTATCGAATCCCGATACTTGTCCCGAATTTCAAGAAATGTGATTTACCATTCCCGAAAACATTGAATTTACAACTAGAGCTTTTGCTAGCCCCGATATGCACTCCCCGTTTTGAAAATGAAATTAGTGCTTTTGAGCACCCCGTCCCGCCCGTTTATTTAAGTGCATTACGTGTGATTTGTACATGTCTTGTTTTACATGATTTGACCTATGAGTCGGCACCACTAAGCTTGGCTTTCCTTGCCGGTTTGATCCACCGACTTGGAGACCCTTTCCCGTCCCACCAGCTGTAGTTTGGATCCCGCTACCCGGTTATTACCGTGGTCTTGTCCCGATACCCGGTTCGCTACCGTGGTCCTGTCCCGTATTATATTATGTATATGTATATGTTACTTATGTTGCATCTCCTCACTTCGGTGACTGAGACAACATCCCGATATGCTCATGTCACTTCGGTGATAGAGGACTTAGCTATGTGTGGTTGCCATCTTGTCTGTTTCCCGTTTCCTTGGTTACCTTACATGTTTTATATTGCATATGTATTTGAATAAATGATTCTCTCGTTTTATGAAACTATTGCTTTGACAGGTTTAAATGTTTTCCAAGGTAATTTCTTTATTGTTATGTATTTTCACCAGTTTGCCAAACCGTCGTGTTTGACCCTTTGCTTTGGTACTCAGGTCCCGTTGTTGGTCTCCCCGAGGAGGAGCTTGAGGAGGCGGTCGGTGAAGCGCAACGTCTAGTTGAGTGGCACGCCGATGATGTCGTCTAGACATTCGGTTGCCGAGTGGCGAAACATTTTTTTGGGAATAGAAACTAACCATTCTTTTGGGGAACTTGTTACTTTATTCATATTGGCCTTTGTTGGCCTCTATTTTTGGGAACAATGTAATTAAACTATATTATTGTAAACCTTAACTTTCTTTTGGGGTTATAGCTTTAATGATCATTACTCATTTCGATACTAGTATTAAACATGCGTTAATCTTGTTATCTTGGACATGAATGTATGAAATAGATTTGCTACACGCTTCCGCACATAAAAGAAATATTCATGTTGATGTGATATCCTCACCGCGGACACCTGTGGGAAATCGCGTGTACGAGTGGTACTCTTTGGTAGACTCGTATACGTTTTGGGTTTTAAATCATACATACATCACATAATATTAGTCCCGATCCCGGATCAGGCCCGATGACCCGGTCCGGGGTCGCGACAGACTGGTATCAGAGCGAGACATGTTTCAAGCAATTAAAAGAAACTAGAAATCCTAAGGACGTGGCGAGGATTCGTTAGAGTCTTCGTTAGTTAGTATCCTGTGAGCATTGTGTGAACCTTATTGTATTATTAGGTGCTAACAATTTGTTTTGCAGCATTATGCCACCTCGCAAAAGGCCAATAAACGGCAATCCCAGAGCAAGTAACAGTGAGCATACAGGGCCAGTCCAAGAAGACATTCCCAACAATACCATGCAAAATCAATTTCAAGAAATGATGCGGGCTATGTTGGATCAACAAAGACAGGCTAATGAGAATCAGGCCAGTCTGCAGGAACAGATGCTGAAGAAAGATCAGGATCATGCTAGGGAATTGCAAGATATGCAGAGGCAACTCCTAGAGGTGTTACAGAGGAGGCCCAAGCCCGTGCAAGCTCAACCTGCTATTGTTATTAATCAGAGGGAGCATGACCCTAAATGCCTTGTTTGAGAAGTTCAGGAAGAGGGGCCCGAAAGAATTCTTCGGGACAGAGGATCCCTTAGCTGCAGACGATTGGCTGGAGCACACAGAGAACATCTTTGAGATCTTCCAGTGCCCAGGAAGAGAACGGGTCCAGCTTGCAACATCTCTCTTCACCGGTTCAGCAGATATCTGGTGGAAAACAGTGAGGGAAGAATACAGGCACATGGCAGATGCAGTGGCATGGGCCAGTTTCAAGAGGCAGTTTGGGGACAAGTATGTGCCCACTCATATCAGAAGGCAGAAGGCAGTGGAATTTCAGCAGCTTGTTTAGGGCAACATGTCAGTCCTCGAATACCTCACTAAATTCGAGAGATTGTCAAGATATGCTGCTGAACTAGTAGACACTATCGAAAAGAAGATAGCTAAGTTTCTTGAAGGCTTGAATCCCATCATTGAGAGGGATGCTACCGGGGTTGTACCACCTACAACCTTCGAAGAGGCAGTCAAGAGGGCTTACAAATTTGAGAACTTCCACCATAAGATCCTCAGACTCCAGGGTAAAGGACAGCAGCAACAGCAGAACAGTCAGCAGAGGAACCATCAGCACAAGAGACAGAGGCAAGAGCAGAATGTGTAGAATCCTTTGGTGTGTACACATTGTGGGAAGAACCATGAGAGTGCCCAGTGTCGTACCATCACAGGAGCATGCTTCAGATGTGGTTCCATGGCTCATCAGATGAGGGACTGTCCAAGGCAGAATAGGCAGAATCAACAGCAGCAAGGGGCACAGCGTCCAGCACAACCTCAAAATGCAATAGTTGTGCAGAACCAAGCTAGACCTCTTCAGCAACAAGCCCCACAGCAGCAGTATAGGCCACAGCAGCAGCAGCAAGCCCGTCAGCAAGGACAGAATCAGAATCAACGTCCTCCACAACAGAATAGGAATGCAGGCAGGCCACAGCAAGCTCAGAATAGGCCACAGCAGAGAGGACAGATTTATGCAGTCAACAGAGCAGATGCAGAGGCAGCTGGAGATGTAGTGGAAGGTACACTTCTTGTTTGTGGATTCCAAGCTAGGGTTTTGTTTGACCCTAGCTCCACCCACTCTTTTATCTCTCCCAGATTTGCAAAGTTGATTGATATGCATGCTAGAGATTTGGATTTCCTATTGACTATGGTTACTCCCATAGGTAAAGAAGTTATATGTAGGACTTTTTACCCTAGTTGTTCAGTCATGATAGGAGGGTTAGAGTTACCAGCAAATCTCATTTTATTGGAGATGTTCGATTTTGATGTCATCCTAGGGATGGATTGGTTAGCAGGGTATCATGCTACAATGGATTGTTTCCATAAGACCCTCACCTTCAAGTTAGAAGAGACACCAGCAGGAGCACTGTTTCGAGGAGACAGGAGTAATCCTAGTACAGGGTTTATTTCAGCGTTGAAGGCTGATAGACTGCTGAAAGGTGGATGTGAGGCCTATTTGGCGTTTATCACGGAGGATAAACAGTCCCAAGGGGTGGAGGATATCCCAATCGTTTGGGAATTCCCGGATGTTTTTCTAGAGGAGATTCCAGGTTTACCACCCATTAGAGAGATTGATTTCACTATCGAGCTATTACCAGGGACTGCTCTGATATCCATTGCACCTTATAGAATGGCTCCGGCGGAATTGGGAGAATTGAAAACACAATTGCAAGAATTGTTGGACAAAGGATTTGTAAGACCTAGTGTTTCGCCATGGGGAGCTCCAGTATTGTTCGTTAAGAAAAAGGATGGTTCCATGAGAATGTGTATTGATTACCGAAGATTGAACCAAGTGACCATCAAGAACAAGTATCCATTGCCAAGGATAGATGAACTGTTTGATCAGTTACAGGGTGCTTCCTACTTTTCGAAGATTGATTTGAGATCTGGTTACCACCAGCTTAGAGTCAGAGAGTTAGATGTATTGAAGACAGCTTTCCGGACTAGATATGGGCACTATGAGTTTTTGGTCATGCCATTTGGATTGACAAATGCACCAGCAGTGTTCATGGCATTGATGAACAAGATATTCGCAGAGTACCTAGATCAGTTTATAGTACTGTTCATTGATGACATTTTGGTGTACTCCAAGACCAAAGAAGAGCATGAAGAGCACTTGAGAATAGCCTTACAGCTTCTGAGAGAGAACCAACTGTATGCAAAACTCAATAAGTGTGAATTTTGGCTGGAACAAGTAGCATTTTTGGGGCACATTATCTCCAGAGAAGGCTTGTCAGTAGATCCATCCAAGATTGAGGCAGTGGTACAGTGGGAAAGTCCGAAGAATGTGTCAGAAATCAGGAGTTTTCTGGGATTGACAGGCTATTATCGGAGGTTTGTACAGGGATTTTCGTCGATTGCGTCACCTTTGACGAAATTGACAAGGAAGAATGTGCCATATGTGTGGTCAGACAAGTGTGAAGTTAGTTTCCAAGAGCTTAAGAAGAGATTAACCACAGCACCAGTCCTTACTTTGCCATCCCGGGAGCGGCGGTTTCACCATCTTTACTGATGCTTCGAACATTGGACTTGGTTGTGTGCTGATGCAGGAAGAGAAAGTTATAGCTTATGGATCCCGTCAGTTGAAAGATCATGAGAAGAACTATGCAACACATGATCTTGAGCTAGCAGCGGTTGTTTTTGCATTGAAGATGTGGAGACATTATCTCTATGGAGAGAAATTTGAGGTTCACTCCGATCACCGCAGCTTACAGTACCTGTTCTCACAGAAGGAATTGAACATGAGGCAGAGAAGATGGATGGAGTATATCAAGGATTATGATTTTTCAATCAAATATCATCCAGGGAAAGCAAATGTAGTTGCTGATGCTTTGAGAAGGAAATCAGTGGGCATGGCAAATCTTAGTGGCACTTGTATCTTTGAGCAATTTGAGGAGTTGAGGATAGACTTACAGCACTTGAGAAGGGTGTTTTGTTAGCTAACATGTCAGTGTCAGAGCCTTTCTTCATCCAGAAGATTAAAGGCAGTCAGTTGCAAGATCCAGAGTTGGCCAAGATTTCAGAGCAGATAGCAGATTGTCCCGACTTTCGCATTATGGATGGAGTTTTGTACTTCCGTGACCGTCTGTGTGTGCCAAACATTGAAGATTTGAGGAATGATATCATGACCGAAGCTCACAGTATGAGGTATTCTGTGCATCCTGGCAGCACGAAGATGTATCAGAATTTAAAGGGCAGATTTTGGTGGAATAACATGAAGAGAGAGATAGCAGCGTTTGTCTCTCGGTGTATGACATGTCAGTTGATTAAAGCAGAGCACCAGAAGCTGCCAGGGTTATTGCAACCGTTGGAGATTCCAGAATGGAAGTGGGAGCATATAACCATGGACTTCATTTCGGGATTACCGAGGACTAGCAAAGGAAATGACGCTATCTGGGTCATTGTGGATCGTCTCACCAAGTCAGCTCATTTCATTCCGATGAAGACTGGGAAGAAGATGCACATGCTACCGTTGGCAGAGTGGTTTGTTAGTGAGATTGTCAGCAGACATGGTCAGCCAGTTTCCATCACATCTGATAGAGACAGCAGATTCGTCTCAAGATTTTGGAAAACACTACATGAGTCTATAAGTACTAGATTACAGTTCAGTACAGCTTATCACCCTCACACAGATGGCCAGTCAGAGAGGACAATTCAAACTCTTGAGGATATGCTCCGTGCTTGTGTGTTAGACTTCCAAACTCAATGTGACGAGACTCTACCTTTGTGTGAGTTTGTGTACAACAACAGCTACCACTCGAGCATTGGAATGGCGCCTTTCGAGGCATTGTATGGTAGAAGGTGTAGGACACCTGTGTGTTGGGAAGAGGTTGCTACCTGCAGTTTTCATGGACCAACAATGGTAAGTGAGACCAGTGACAAGGTCAAGCAGATTCAGGCACGTCTGGAAGTAACCCGGAGTAGACAGAAGAGTTATGCAGATTCTCACAGAAGGGACTTACAGTCCAAAGAAGGAGACAAGGTTTTCTTGAAGGTATCACCTACTAGGGGAACTTTGAGATTTGGGCAGAAAGGCAAGTTGTCAAGGAGATACATTGGACCTTATGACATTGTGAGCAAGATTGGTGAAGTGGCTTATAGGTTAGCCTTACCACCCGAGCTTTCCGGTGTTCACAACGTCTTCCATGTATCTATGTTGAAGAAGTACGTCCCCGATCCTTCACATGTACTCCAGCATGAGCCGTTAGAGATCAGAGAAGATGCTACTTATGTTGAGAAGCCTATTCGGATCATCGATACCAAAGAACAAGAATTGAGGACACGGACTATTCAGTGGGTAAAAGTACTTTGGGAGAACCATGGACCGGAAGAGGCAACATGGGAATTGCGAGACCAAGCGCAGAGGAAGTACCCACATCTCCTACCTGAGGTGAGTTTTGTATTTTATTTGGAGGACCAAATATCCTAAGGGATGGAGGATGTAAGACCCCGACCCGAGTGATCTCGATTAGTGTTGATTAAGTTGCGTGTTAGTGCTAAGTGTGTTTTGTGGTTTTGGTTTAGTTGGTTTAGAATAGCTTTGTAATAGCTTTGGAAATTTTGAGTGCCTTTGGAATTAGTGGGAGCCTTTGGGGGTTCCTTGTTTATGACTTTACGTGTACTTGGGGTTTTACCTTGGTTTTCTTGGTTTCTATTTTATCCCGTTTTGTTTATCTCGTTAATACCTTCAACTTTCATGTTGATCCCGTTCTTGTTCGAACCCCGAAACTTGACTTTTCTAGCTTCAAGGGCAAAACAATACTTTTACACGAAATCTGTACCAAATTATTGTTATTCCCGAAACCCGCGAAACATATACTTTTTGGAAACTATATATTTCGACGATCATTTCTTCCTTCTTCGTCGATTTCATCCGAAGTCCCGAAAACCACTATTTCAGCCTTTCAAGGTTCTTAGTGGTGGAGCCCATTTCCATTGGCTACAAGAACCCATCTTCCCTCCTTTTTCCCATTTTCCAGTACACCACCCAACCTAGGGTTTTCTTGCACTCTTTTCTTCTTCTTCTTGCTTTTCCATCATCAAAACATCATCAAGCTTGCACCAACATCAAAAAGGATTTCACCATCTTCTTCACAACTTCTAGAGCTCTCGATTGATACCATTTGTGAAGAAATCCCATCTCTATAAGATCCTCATTTATCTTGCCTTGCTCATTTGGAGCACCTTTTGGTAAGCTTTCTCCCTAATCTTCTAGATTTGTGTTCTTCTAGCCTTAGAGAAGCTACATTTTCATTAGTGAAAGCTTTCTCTTCTCCTTCATTGTTTTGACCCATTTTAGGGTTTGTTTTGGGGGTTTTTTGTAGAGATTGTGTTCTTGACTTGCAAGGGTGCTTAGGAGCTTGTTTTTCTTGGATTTGAGACCCAAGGCAAGTGGATGATTTCATACTTTTATCTTTGAATGAGTTTTGATGAAATGCATTTATGTTTTTACCTAATATTTTGTCTTATTAATGGCTTGTTTAGATTTGAAATAAATGCTCATATTGGTTCTTGTTAGCTTGTAAAATCCATGTTTTGGATTGTTCATCAGGTTTAAGAAAGGAAGAGAAAAAGATTGGAAAATGGAAAGACCAATTGAACTGCTGTAACAGAACCTGGGTTCTGTTACGCAGTTCACGCGGTCGACCGGCCAAGGGGCGTGGTCGACCGGGCACACTGGAACAGGTCCCCTGTGGGATGACCTGATCCACTGCGGGAACCACTGTTCCGCAGTTCATGCGGTCGACCGGCCAAGGGGCGCGGTCGACCGGCCACACAGAGGTCAGGTTCTCTGGAACCTGACCAAAATACTGTTCACCCATTTTATTTTACAACTCCAGGTCGACCTGGCCCCTGACCGGTCGACCGAGCCCACTGTGTACTGGGTCGACCGGCCAAGGGCCAGGTCGACCCGCCCAACTGGAAAACCTGCTGGAATATGGATTTTTACCCTATGTTAGATGGACTTTAAGTGGAACTTAGTGACCCTTTTGTGGACCCGTTTGACTTCTTGTGAGGATGGTTGAACCGACATTTCCTCATGGTTAATCCGGTTGTATCGGTACTTAACCTAATTCAGTCTTGAACGGTACGGAACGACGGAATATCCTTTCTTTTATCTAAACGCGAAATTGGTTTGTTTGGGTATCGCGAATCCGTTTTCCTTTCGATGACTGAGCAAGTTGTAAGGTACTACTAGATTAATATTGTGCTTAGGATCCCATTTCTATTATGTTTTGTTTATTTAAAATTCGATTAAAGTTTGAATACCTAAGGTGCATAAAGAGCCCGGAATGTCTCCAAACTCAAGGAGTACCAAGTGATCATCACAATCGACATACGGGGCCCTTATTCACTTGATTTGTATCGAATCCCGATACTTGTCCCGAATTTCAAGAAATGTGATTTACCATTCCCGAAAACATTGAATTTGCAACTAGAGCTTTTGCTAGCCCCGATATGCACTCCCTGTTTGAAAATGAAATTAGTGCTTTTGAGCACCCCATCCCCCCCGTTTATTTAAGTGCATTACGTGTGATTTGTACATGTCTTGTTTACATGATTTGACCTATGAGTCGGCACCACTAAGCTTGGCTTTCCTTGCCGGTTTGATCCACCGACTTGGAGACCCTTTCCCGTCCCGCCAGCTGCAGTTTGGATCACGCTACCCGGTTATTACCGTGGTCTTGTCCCGATACCCGGTTCGCTACCGTTGTCCCGTCCCGTATTATATTATGTATATGTATATGTTACTTATGTTGCATCTCCTCACTTCGGTGACTGAGACAACATCCCGATATGCTCATGTCACTTCGGTGATAGAGGACTTAGCTATGTGTGGTTGCCATCTTGTCTGTTTCCCATTTCCTTGGATACCTTACTTGTTTTATATTGCATATGTATTTGAATAAATGATTTTCTCGTTTTATGAAACTATTGCTTTGACAGGTTTAAATGTTTTCCAAGGTAATTTCTTTACTGGGCATCTCATCTGATAAGGTTGCAGCGCTTTGATCACTATGAGATAGTGTGATTTGTCTCGATCATCAGAATGTAAGATTCTAGATCACGGTGCTGGTACATTGGATGTATTGAAGGACCATGAGAAGCACCTTATGGAATACTGTCTCGAGTTTAAAGTTTGCTCTCATAATTCCCTAGTAATAGGCTCTCAATCCTGAGACATTGATGAACTCAAGTTTCTATCTATTCATTTGCTTTGAGTAACCAATGAGTGAGGCCAACAGTAGGTCAACACCTCGGTGTCTTAGGTACGTGGTAGTAGGACTGTGGAAACATCCAATTGTCAAGATGGAATCTATCTATATTATCCCCTTGTGCCAATTAATGGATTTATCATTAGTAAGTGCGCACCCATCTCGATTAAGAGTTAATTGGATGGTACTGATGATCACTGTGATTAATTAGGGCTCAAGGATAATAAGATGTGGATTTAAATTCGTGGGACAGTTTTAGTCCAGTTAATCCATGGATATTGATAGAGGGGCTTAATTGTGGTAATCGGGAAGTTTAGGGTCTTCATTGTAATTTATTCCTAAGACTGGAGTGCAATTGCATTTATATAGTGGTGTTATTTGCAATTAACTGTGGGCCCGGTTGCACATGAGATGTGGGGTCGCGGTGTCCCAGTTGGAGCCAGCTTTCTATGGAATCCCTAGTGGTCCCCACGCTAGCCCAAGTTATTGGAAAGATACTAATCCTACTAGAACCTACTAGAACTCTAAGTTGAAGGAATTAGGAATTTACTATTTCTATTTGGAGTGAGACTTCTAATAGTGGTAATAGTAAGATTACTATTTTGTGTGGAAGTAAGACTTCTATTTCAATTAGTACAAGAGAAGGAGGTTGCTTAATGCTATAAAAGGAGTACCAAAGGGGCTGGGACGTCCATAACCTTGGAATTCACGCCCATCCCCTTTTGTGCAAGAGTTGCACATATCTCTCTTCCTCTTCTAGTTCTCTTCTAGTTTCCTTTAGAGCTTCTAGTTGTTTTCTTTAGGAGATCACACCCATCTCCTTTAGAGAGGAGATCTGGTACGGGTCATAGCGTGCAAGACTAAGGGGTCTTGGAGATCTAAAGTTGCTTACAAAGAAAGTAGTTTCCTTCTCCATAAGAGCACAACCGGGCTGCAAAGGTATAATCTCATTCTCTATCTATTGTAGATTATTTTGCATGGTGTTGCTTGTATTATTGTTGTACATGGTATATGAGTATGAGGGATTGCATCCTGGATATGGTTAATGGCCTTATGGGTGTTTGATCCCTGAGTCAAGTGGGTCAAAAGTTTTGAAATCGCATCCACGAGGCCCACCTAGTTCCAACAATTTGACCTATGAGTCGGCACCACTAAGCTTGGATTTCCTTCCTAATCTGATCCATTGACTTGGAGATCCCACTCCCGTCCCGATAGCTGCAATTTAGATCCCGCTACGCGGTTATTATTGTGGTCTTGTCCCAATGCCACAGATTGCTACTATGGTTCCCGATGCCCGGTTCGCTACCATGGTCATGTCTCGTATTATTATGTATATGTATATGTTACTTATGTTGCATCTCCTCACTTCGGTGACTGAGATCAACATCCCGATATGCTCATGTCACTTCAGTGATAGAGGACTTAACTTCGTGTGGTTGCCCTTATGTTTGTTTCCCTATTTCCTTGGATACCTTACTTGTTTTAGATTGCATATATGTTTTGGATAAATGATTCTTCTGATTTATGAGAAATATTGTTTAAATAGGTTTAAATGTTTTCCAAGGTAATTTCTATCATCGTTTACCTTTTCACCCACCTGCCAAACCGTTGTGTTTGACCCATTGCTTTGGTACTCAGTGTCGCGACCCCGGACCGGGTCCCCAAGATAAGGCGGGCCTAATCCGGGATCGGGACGCTAATATAATAATTTTTTGGTGATGTGTATGAATTGAATTAAACCCAAAACGTATACGAGTCCTTCAAAGAATGCAACTCGTACACGCGATTTCCCATAGGTGTCCGCGGTGAGGATATCACATCGACATGAATATTTCTTTTATGTACGGAAGCGTGTAGCAAATCTATTTCATACATTCATGTCCAAGATACAAGATTAACGCATGTTTCATACTAGTATCAAAATGAGCAATGATCATTAAAGTTATAACCCCAAAAGAAAGTTAAGGTTTACAACAATATAGTTTAATTACATTGTTTCCAAAAATAGAGGCCAACAAAGGCCAATATGAATAAAATAACATGTTCCCCAAAAGAATGGTTAGACACTATCCGCACAATGTTACGCAGCTCAAGCACCCGAATGTCGAGACGACATCATCAGCGTGCCACTCAACTAGACGTTGCGGTTCTCCGACCGCCTCCTCGAACTCCTCCTCGGGGAGACCAACAACGGGACCTGAGTACCAAAGCAAAGGGTCAAACACGACGGTTTGGCAAACGGGTGAAAAGACATAATAATAAAGAAATTACCTTGGAAAACATTTAAACCTGTCAAAGCAATAGTTTCATAAAACAAGAGAAACATTTATTCAAATACATATGCAATATAAAACATGTAAGGTATCCAAGGAAACGGGAAACAGACAAGATGGCAACCACACATAGCTAAGTCCTCTATCACCGAAGTGACATGAGCATATCGGGATGTTGTCTCAGTCACCGAAGTGAGGAAATGCAACATGAGTAACATATACATATACATAATACAATACGGGACGGGACCACGGTAGCGAACCGGGCATCGGGACAAGACCACGGTAATAACCGGGTAACGGGATCCAAACTGCAGCTGGCGGGACGGGAAAGGGTCTCCAAGTCGGAGGATCAGACCGTCAAGGAAAGCCAAGCTTAGTGGTGCCGACTCATAGGTCAAATCATGTAAAACAAGACATGTACAAACCATATGTAATGCTCTTAAATAAACGGGCGGGATGGGGTGCTCAAAAGCACTAATTTCATTTTCAAACAGGAAGTGCATATCGGGGCTAGCAAAAGCTCTAGTTACAAATTCAATGTTTTCGGAAATAATAAATCACATTTCTTGAAATTCGGGACAAGTATCGGGATTTGATATAAATCAAGTGAATAAAGACCCCGTATGTCAATTGTAATAATCACTTGGTACTCCTTGAGTTTGGAGACATTCCGGGCTCTTTATGCACCTTAGGTATTCAAACTTTAATCGGATTTTAAATAAACAAAACATAATAGAGATGGGAACCTAAGCACAATATTAATTAGATAAAAGAAAGGATATCCCGTCGTTCCGTACCGTTCAAGATTGAATTAGGTTAAGTACCGATACAACCGGATTAACCGTGAGGAAATGTCGGGTCAACCATCCTCAAAAGAAGTCAAATGGGTCCACAAAAGGGTCACTAAGTTCCATTTAAAGTCCATCTAATCATAGGGCAAAAATCTATTTTCAGCAGGTTTTCCAGTTGGGCCGGTCGACCTGGCCCTTGTCCGGTCGACCATGTCACGCCCCCGGACCGGGATCCTAAGAAGAGGTCCGGGGAGCGTGAGGGGGGATGATAATATTTCTCCCAAGATCCGCGTGTGTGAGGATCCACAATCAATCACATCACTGTCTGAATATTTCTGCGGAAGCTTTTGTGGTAATGCGACCCGGAGTCCGTGGACATCATCGGATTCCGCGTCGCATAGAACCCCTAGCATAAAGCCATCATTTTGTGAACCATATCAGACTGGAGTAAACCAACATAAATAAAATACAGAGCTGACGGTAACAGGATATTACATTTCCATATATGTTCAAGTTACAAGTAACAATGTGCATTAATTACAATCCCAAGAAAGGCTAATAGAAGCCGAACAATACAAACTAATATCCACTACCCACATGTGACGAAACTCCGATGTCAAGCCCAATGTCTACATGACATAGCCGACAAGACAACCAGCAACTCATGGCTCCACAGCCACAACTCTCAGCTCGGGGCGGGAAACTGAACCTGAGTACCAAAATAGTGGGTCAAACACGACGGTTTCGCAAACGGGTGAAAAGACATAACAATATAGAAAATACCTTGAAAATCATTTAAACCTGTCAAAGCATTAGTTTCATAAAACAAGATAAACATTATTTCAAATACGTATGCAATATAAAACATGTACGGTATCCAAGGAAACGGGAAACGAGCAAGATGGCAACCACACAAAGCTAAGTCCTCTATCACCGAAGTGACATGAGCATATCGGGGTGTTGTCTCAGTCACCGAAGTGAGGAGATGCAACACAAGTAACATATACATAATATAATACAATACGGGACATGACCACGGTAGCGAGCCGGGCATCGGGGACCACAGTAGCAATCTGCGGCATCGGGACAAGACCACGGTAATAACCGGGTAGCGGGATCCAAACTGCAGCTGGCGGGACGGGAAGTGGTCTCCAAATCGGTGGATCAGACCGGCAAGGAAAGCCAAGCTTAGTGGTGCCGACTCATAGGTCAAATCATGTAAAACGAGACATGTACAAATCATATGCAATGCACTTAAATAAACGGGCGGGACGGGGTGCTCAAAAGCACTAATATCATTTCATTCGGGCATGTATAACCAGGCTAGCAAGAATGCTAAAAATACACTTTCAATACTTTCGGGAATGCTAAATCAATATTTGAGAAATACGGGCTATCATCGGGATTCAAGACAAATCATAATTCGAGAAATCCGGGCTATTATCGGGTTTCAATATAAATCAAGTGAATAAGGACCCCGTATGTCGATTGTAATGATTACTTGGTACTCCTTGAGTTTAGGGACATTCCGGGCTCTTTATGCACTTTAGGTATTCAAACCTTAATCAATTTTTAAATAAACAAAACCTAATAGAGAGGGGAACCTAAGCACAACGTTAACCTAGTAGTACCTTACAACCTACTCAGTCATCGAAAGGAAAACGGATGCGCGATATCCAAACAAACCAATTTCGCGTTTAGATAAGAGAAAGAATATCCCGTCGTTCCGTACCGTTCAAGATTGAATTAGGTTAAGTACCGATACAACCGGATTAACCGTGTGGTAATGTCGGTTCAACCATCCTCAAAGGAAGTCAAACGGGTCCACAAAAGGGTCACTAAGTTCCATGTAAAGTTCATCTAATCACAGGACAAAAAGTCCATTTAAAGTCCACCTAATCATGGGGCAAAAGTCCGATGAAAGTCCATCTAGCAAAGGGCCAAAGGTCCCTTTAAAGTCCACCTAACAAAGGGCCAAAAGTCCCTTTAAAGTCCTCCTAACAAAGGGCCAAAAGTCCTTTTAAAGTCCATCTAAGCATAGGGCACAAGTCCAATTTTCTGCAAGGTTTCCAGTTGGGCCGGTCGACCTAGCCCATGGCCGGTCGACCGCGTACACAGGGGCTCGGTCGACCGCCCATGGGCCAGGTCTACCGGGAGTTGTAAGTTAAATGGTGAACAGTCTTTTGGTCAGGCTCCAGGGAGCCTGACCTCTGTGTCGCCGGTCGACCGCGTGCTCTGCAGAACTGGGACTCCCGCAGTTCAGCAGATTACCCAACAGGGGGGCCTGTTCCAGTGTCGCCGGTCGACCGCGCCTCTTGGCCGGTCGACCGCGTACGCTGCGTAACAGAACCCAGGTTCTGTTACAGCAGTGCAGTGGTCTTTTTATTTTCTCCATTCCTTTTCTTCATTCTTTCAAATCTGGTTAGCAATCTATTTCATGAATAAAACAAGCTATCAAGGCTTACCAATGTGCATTTATTTCAAGTCTAAGCAAGTCATTAATAACACAAAATACATGGTGAAATCATATGCATTTTTATCAAGACTCATTCAAAGATAAAAGGGTCAAAACATCCACTTGCCTTGGGTCTTTAATCAATGAAAAACCAGCTCTAATCACACTTGCAAGCCAAGAACAAGATCTCTACAAAAAGCCCTAAAACAAACCCTAAAATGGGTCAAAACAAGCAATAAGAAGAGAGAGCTCCTAATAATGCAAATGGAGCTTCTCAAGGACCATAAGAACATGAATCTAGAAGATGAGGAAGAGATCTTACCAATAGGTTCTCCAAATGAGCAAAGGAAGCTAAATGAAGATCTTGTGGAGATAGGATTTCTTCAAAAATGGTACCAATAGGAAGCTCTTGAGGTGGTGAAGAAGATGATGTAATCTTATGAGATGTTGGTGCAAGATTGGTGGAGATTGATGAAGGAGAAGCCAAGAAAAGGCCAAGCAAACCCTAGGCTCAAGGTGGCTGTGCTGGAAAAATGGAGAAGGAAGAAGAGATGGGTTCTCTTATAGCATATGAAATGGGCTCCACCACTTAAGAACTTTGAAAGGCTGAAATAGCGGTTTTCGGGACTTCGGATGAAATCGACGAAGAAGGAAGAAATGATCGTCGAAATATCTAGTTTCCAAAAAGTATATGTTTCACGGGTTTCGGGAATAACAATAATCCGGTACAGATTTAGTGTGAAAAGACTGTTTTGCCCTTGGAGCTAGAAAAGTCAAGTTTCGGGGTTCGGGACGGGAACGGGATCAACATGAAAGTTGAAGGCAATAATAAAACAAGTAAATCGGGATAAAATACAAATCGAGAAAACCAAGATAAAACCTCAAGTACACAAAAAGCCATAAACAGGGTACCCCCAAAGGGCCTCACACTAAAACCAAGACACTCAAAATATCCCAAAGCTATAACAAAGCTGTTTTAAATCCAAATTAAACCAAAAACCACGAGACACACTTAGAGCTAAACACAGCTCCAAAAACACTAATCTGGGCCTCTCGGGTCGGGGTCTCACAGACCACGTACACAGTGGGCTCGGTCGATCGGCCAAGGGCCAGGTCGACCGGGAGTTGTAAAATAAAAGGGGTGAACAGTGTTTTGGTCAGGTTCAGAGAACCTGACCCTGTGTCGCCGGTCGACCGGGCCCCCTCACCTGTCGACCGCGTGAACTGCGCAACAGCAGTTCCCGCAGTGCAGCAGGTCTTCCAACAGGGGACCTGTTCCAGTGTCCCCGGTCGACCACGCCCCTTGGCCGGTCGACCGCGTGAACTGCGTAACAGAGACCCAGGTTCTATTACAGCAGTTCAGTGGTTCTTTCCATTTTTCCAATCTTTTCTCTTCCTTTCTTAAACCTAATGAACAATCTAAAACATGGATTTTACAAGCTAACAAGAGCCAATATAAGCATTTATTTCAAATCTAAACAAGTCATTAATATCCCAAAATATTAGGTGGAAACATAAATGCATCTCATCAAAACTCATTCAAAGATAAAAGTATCAAATCATCCACTTGCCTTGGGTCTTAAATCAAGGGAAATCAAGCTCCTAAGCAACCTTGCAAGTCAAGAACACAATCTCTACAAAAAAAACCCCCAAAACAAACCCTAAAATGGGTCAAAACAATGAAGGAGAAGAGAAAGCTTTCAATAATGAAAATGTAGCTTCTCTAAGGCTAGAAGAACACTAATCTAGAAGATTAGGGAGAGAGCTTACCAATAGATGCTCCAAATGAGCAAAACAAGCTAAAAGAGGATATTATGGAGATGAGATTCCTCCACAAATGGTACCAATGGAGAGCCCTTGAAGTGGTGAAGAAGATGATGAAATCCTTAATAGATGTTGGTGCAAGTTTGGTGATGCTTGATGAAGGAAAAGCAAGAAGAAGAAAAGGAAACCCTAGGCTCAAGGAAAGTTGCTGGAAAAAGGAGAAAAGGAGGGGGATGAGCTCTCTTTTATAAGCAACACAAGTGGGCTCCACCAACTAGTAACCTTGTTGGGCTAAAATAGTGATTTTCGGGACTTCGGATGAAATCGACGAAGAAGGAAGAAATGATCGTCGAAATATCTAGTTTCCAAAAAGTATATGTTTCGCGAGTTTCGAGAATAACAATAATTTGGTACAGATTTGGTGTAAAAGTACTGTTTTGCCCTTAAAGCTAGAAAAGTCAAGTTTTGGGGTTTCGAACGGGAACGGGATCAACATGAAAGTTGAAGGTATTAATGAGATAAACAAAACGGGATAAAATACAAATCAAGAAAACCAAGATAAAACCCCAAGTACACGTAAAGTCATAAACAAGGAACCCCCAAAGGGCCCCACTAATACCAAAGGCACTCAAAATCCCCAAAGCTATTACAAAGCTACTCTAAACCAACTAAACCACAATCCACAAAACAAATCAAGACTAACACGCAGCTAAAACAACACTAATCGAGGTCACTCGGGTCGAGGTCTTACACTCAGGTCCCGTTGTTGGTTACCCCAAGGAGGTGCACGAGGAGGCGGTCGAAGAAACGCAACATCTAGTTGAGTGGCATGCCGATGATGTCGTGTAAACATTCGGTTGCTGAGTTGCATAATATTTTGGGTTGGGTCTAACCATTCTTTTGGATATTTGATACTTTGATTTTATTGGTCTTTATTGGCCTCTATTTTTGGGAAATGTAATTAAATGATCTTGATGTAAATTTTAACTTACTTTTGGGGAATAGCTAATGATCATTGCTCATTTTGATGCTGGTTATAAATGTGTTATCAGTCTTGGTATTTTGGACATGAATGTTTGAATTAGATTTGCTACACGCTTCCGCATTTAAAAGAAATATTCATGTTGATGTGATATCCTCACTGCGGACACTTGTGGGAAATCGCGTAAACAAGTGGCATCCTTTTATGGACTCGTATACGTTTTGGTTAATTTAATTCAAAGTATGGACTGTCACATGTCATTCATATCTTCGAATAAATTTATAGTCCAAATCCCGGATCAGGTCGGTAACCCGGTCCGGGGTCGCGACAGACTGGTATCAGAGCGAGTCGTGTTTCAAGCAATAAAAAAAACTAGAAATCCTAAGGAAGTGGCGAGGATTCGATAGAATTTTTGTTAGTTAGTATCTTGTGAGCAATGTGTGACCCTTTATTTATTATCTTGTGCTAACAATTTATTTTGCAGCATTATGCCACCTCGTAAAAGGCCTCTAAACGGCAATCCCACAGCTAGTAATAGTGAGCACACAGGGCTAGTCCAAGAAAATATTCCCGACAACACCATGCAAAATCAATTCCAACAAATGATGCAAGCAATGTTAGATCAACAGCATTAGGCAAATGAGAATGAAATCAGATTGCAAGAACAAAAGCTGAAGAAATATAAAGACCATGCCAGAGAGTTGGCAGATATGCAAAGGCAATTGTTAGAGGTTTTGCAAAGAAGGTTCGAACTAGTTCAACCTCAACCTGCTATTGTTATCAATCAGAGGCAACATGATCCAAATGCACTGCTTGAACGGTTTGGGAAGAGAGGCCCAAAAGGGTTTCTTGGATTAGAGGACCCATTAGCTGCAGATGACTGGCTAGAGCATGCCGAGAATATTTTCAAAATCTTCTAATGCACCGGAGGAGAGCGAGTCAAGCTTGCAACATCTCTCTTCACCGGATCAGCAGACTTTTGGTGGAAGACTGTCAGAGAAGAGTACAGAACTATGGCTGATGCAGTGGCTTGGGCAAACTTCAAGAGGAAGTTTTGGGATAAGTATGTACCCACACATATCAAGAGACAGAAGGCAGTGGAATTCCTGCAGCTTGTCCAAGGAAATATGACAGTCCTAGAATACCTCACTAAATTCGAGAGATTGTCCAGATATGCTCCAGAGCTAGTTAATACAGTGGGGAAGAAGATTGCAAAGTCCCTCGAAGGACTGAATCCCATAATTGAGAGGGATGCTACGAGGGTTACCTACAACCTTCGAAAAGGCAGTCAAGAGGGCTTATAAGTTTGAGAATTTCCACCACAAGATCCTCAGACTTTAAGGCAAAGGACAACCCCAGCAACAGAACAACCAGCAGCGCAATCAACAGCATAAGAGGCAGAGGCAAGATCAGAATGCACAGAACCAAGTGGTATGTATCCACTGTGGGAAGAACCACAAGAGTACCCAGTGTCGTACAATCACAGGGGCATGCTTCAAATGTGGCTCCATGAACCATCAAATGAGAGACTACCCAAGACAGAATAGGCAGAATCAGCAGCAGCAGGGAGCCCAATATCCAACACCACCTCAAAATGCAGTGGTTGTGCATAACCAAGCAAGATCCCTTCAGCAACAAGCACCACAGTAGCAGTATAGACCACAACAGCAACAAGAACAACAGGCCCATCAGCAAGGGCATAATCAGAATCAGCGTCCTCCACAGCAAAACAAAAATGCACCACAAGGCAAGCCACAGCAGGCTCAGAACAGGCCACAACAAAGAGGACAAATCTACACTATCAATAGAGCTGATGCAAAGGCAGCAGGAGATGTAGTAGAAGGTACACTTCTCGTTTGTGGATTTCAAGCTAAGGTTTTATTTGACCCTGGCTCTACTCACTCTTTTATCTTTCCAAAATTTGCAAAGATGGTTGATATGCATGTTAGAGATTTGGGTTTTATTTGACTGTGGCTACCCCAATAGGTAAAGAAGTTATTCAGTCATGATAGGAGAGATAAAGTTACCAGCAAATCTCATTTTATTGGAGAGTTTGATTTCGATGTCATCCTAGGGATGGATTGGTTAGCAGGGTACCATGCTACGATGGATTATTTCCATAAGACCCTCACCTTCAAATTAAAAGAGACACCAGTAGGGGTGTTTTTTCAGGGAGACAGGAGTAATCCTAGTACAGCGTTTATTTCAGCATTGAAGGCTGATAGACTTCTGAAAAGCGGATGTGAGGCCTATTTGACATTTATCACGGAGGATAAACGGTCCCAAGGGGTGGAGGAGATCCCAATTGTTTGGAAATCCCCGGATGTTTTGCCGGAGGAGATTCCAGGTTTGTCACCCATTAGAGAGATATACTTCACTATTGAGCTATTATTAGGGACCACTCCGATCTCCATTGCAACATATAGAATAGCTCAGGTGGAATTGGGAGAGTTAAAGACACAATTGCAAGAATTGTTGGACAAAGGTTTTGTAAGACCTAGTGTTTCGCCATGGGGAGCTCCGGTATTGTTCGTCAAGAAGAAAGATGGTTCCATAAGGATGTATATTGACTACCGTAGATTGAACCAAATAACCATCAAGAACAAGTATCCATTGCCAAGGATAGATGAACTATTTGATTAGTTATAAGGTGCTTCTTATTTTTCGAAGATCGATTTGAGATCCGGTTACCACCAAGCTAAGAGTCAGAGAATCAGATGTACTGAAGACAGCTTTCCGGACAAGATATGGACACTATGAGTTTCTAGTGATGCCATTTGGATTGACTAATGCACTAGCAGTGTTCATGGCATTGATGAACAAGATATTTGCAGAGTACCTAGACCAGTTTGTAGTGGTATTCATTGATGATATTTTGGTGTACTCCAAGACTAAAGAGGAGCATGAAGAACACTTAAGAGTAGCATTGCAGCTTCAGAGAGAGAACCAGCTGTATACAAAACTCAATAAGTGTGAATTTTGGCTAGAGCAAGTAGCATTTTTGGGGCACATTATCTCCAAAGAAGGATTGTCAGTAGATTCATCCAAGATTGAGGTAGAAGTACAATGGGAAAAACCAAAGAATGTGTTAGAAATCAAAAAAATTTTGGGATTGGCAGGCTACTATCAGAGGTTTGTGTAAGGATTTTCGTCAATTGCGTCATCATTAACGAAGTTGACAAGGAAAAATGTACCTTATGTGTGGTCAAATAAGTGTGAAGATAGTTTCCAAGAGCTGAAGAAGAGATTAACCACAACACCAGTCCTTACTTTGCCATCCGGAAGCGGCGGTTTCACTATTTTTACCGACGCATCGAATGTTGGATTTGGATGTGTATTAATGCAAGATGGAAAAGTGATAGCCTATGGATCCCGGCAGTTGAAAGATCATGAGAATAACTATGCAACACATGATCTTGAGCTAGCAGCAGTCGTGTTTGCATTGAAGATGTGGAGACATTACCTCTATGGAGAGAAATTTGAGGTTCACTCTGACCACCACAGCTTACAGTATTTGTTTTCTCAGAAGGAACTGATTATGAGGCAAAAAAGATGGATGGAATACATCAAGGATTATGATTTTTCAATCAAATATCACCTGAGGAAAGCAAACGTAGTTGCTGATGCTTTGAGCAGAAAATCAGTAGGCTTGGCAAATCTCAGTCGCACTTGTATTTTTGAGCAATTTGATGAGCTGAGAATAGACTTACAGCCACTGAAGAAGGGTGTAATATTAGCTAACATGTCAGTATCAGAGCCTTCCTTTATTCAGAAGATCAAGGATAGTTAGTTGCAAGATCCAGAGTTGGCCAAGATTACAGAGCACATAGCAGATCGTCCTAATTTTTGTATTGTTGATGGAGTTTTGTACTACCGTGACCGTTTGTGTGTGCCAAACATTGAAGAATTAAGGAACGACATCATAACAGAAGCTCACAGTACAAGGTATTCTATGCATCCAGACAGCATGAAGGTGTATCAGAACTTGAAGGGCAGATTGTGGTGGAACAATATAAAGAGAGAGATAGCAGCATTTGTCTCCCGGTGTATGACATATCAGTTGATTAAGGCAGAGCATCAGAAGCCTTCAGGGTTTTTGCAACCGTTAGAGATTTCGGAATGGAAATGGGAGCACATCACCATGGACTTTATTTCGGGATTAACAAGGACCAACAAAGGCAATGATGCTATCTGGGTAATTGTGGACCGTCTCGCGAAGTTAGCTCACTTCATCCCGATGAAGACAAGAAAGAAGATGCACATATTACCTTTGGCAGAGTTGTTTGTTAATGAAATTATCAGCACACATGGTCAACCAGTTTCCTTCACGTCTGATAGAGACAGTAGATTCGTCTCGAGATTTTGGAAGACATTGCACATGTCTATGGGTACGAAGCTACAGTTCAGTACAGCTTATCACCCTCAGACAGATGGCCAATCAGAGAGAACAATTGAGACTCTTAAGGATATGCTCCGTGCTTGTGTGTTAGACTTCAAGACCCAATGGGATGCAACTCTATCGTTGTGTGAGTTCGCTTACAACAACAGTTACCACTCGAGCATTGGGATGGTGCCTTTTGAGGTATTGTATGGCAGAAGGTGTAGGACACTTGTTTGTTGGGAAGAAGTTGGTACCCGCAGTTTCCATGGACCAACCATAGTGAGTGAAACCAATGACAAAGTCAAACAGATTCAAGAATGTCTGAAAGTAGCCCGGAGTAGATAGAATAGTTATGCAGACTCTCACAGGAGGGATCTACAGTTCAAAGAAGGAGACAAGGTTTTCTTGAAAGTGTCACTGACTAGGGGAACATTGAGGTTTGGGCAGAAAGGTAAGTTATCAAGGAGATACATTGGACCTTACGACATTGTGAACAAGATTGGTGACGTGGCTTATAGATTAGCCTTACCACCCGAGCTTTCCGGCGTACACAATATTTTCCAAGTATCTATTTTGAAGAAGTACGTCCCTGATCCATCACATGTACTCTGGCATGAACCTTTGGAAATCAGAGATGATGTTACTTATGTTGAGAAGCCTATTCAGATCATTGAAACGAAGGAACAAGAGTTGAGGATAAGGACTATTCAGTGGGTGAAAGTACTTTGGGATATTCATGGACCAGAAGAAGCAACACGGAAATTACGAGATCAAGTGCAGAAGAAGTATCCACATCTTTTACCTAGGGTGAGTTTTGTATTTTATTTGGAGGACCAAATATTCCAAGGGGTGGAGGATGTAAGACCCCGACCCATGAGACCTCGATTAGTGTTAATTAAGTTTTGTGTTAGTGTCAAACCCCAACCCAGGATTAACCCAATAGTGTTTGCTTAGTGTGTGCTTAGTCTTAAGTGGGTTTAGTTACCGTGGGTTAGAATTCCATTAGTCTTAGTTCTGAACATAGCTTTGGGTAGTTTTGAGAACGTTTGATGTTAACTAGACACACTCAGGAAGGCCTGGGTGTATGTACAAGTATGGAAAGATCGTGTTGAGTTTTGTGTTAATCGTGAATTTTATTTCATTTAATGGTTTTATGATTATTTACAACTTTTTTGTTTAGCCCGTCTGCGTTTGAAGCCCAGAAACTCAAGTTTTGGGCCAAAGGGTAAAATCGTCTTTTCACACCCAAACCTGGACTCAATTTTTGAAATCTCAAAACTGGGTCAAAAATATACTTTTCGGAAACTAGATATTTCAAGGATAGTTTTATCCTTCTTCGTCAACTTCATTCGAGGCCCGCAAGACCATGTTTTCACACATGCAAGAATTAACACTTGAGGGACCCACTTGCAATGTATTTAAGTCACCTTACCTTCTCCTCCTCTCCATCTCCTCCAAGCTCTGCAACTTTCTTGACCTAGGGCTAAAACCCTCTTTTCTCTTCATTTCCTCCTCTTGAATGCATGAGCTAAAGACCTCCAAAAGAAATTCCAAGACCACCATCTTCTACCTCTCATCCCAAGATTTCTATTGATGCCATTTTCTTTGGATTTCTAGTTGGGCAAGCTCTCCATCTTATTCCTCACTTCTTGTTTGGACACCTCTAAGTAAGAGCTCCAACCCATCTCTTCAATGGAGTCCTTTTGACTCTTAAGGATCTTGTTTTTCTAACTTTCAACACCCATTTTGAAATGGGTTTCTTATTTGCATTTTTGGATGAGTTTTTGAATGGATTTCATGGGGTTTTTGTAGCTCTTGGCTTAGCTCTTGGGTAGGAGTGCTTGAAGGAGTTTTGTTAGCGTTTGGGCAAAGGCAAGTAATCTCTATAGGTTGTTTGTGCATGTGTGTTTATGGATTTCACTATTTCTCTTGAAATTTCCATATGATTTGTCATTTAGTATGAATGTCATGTTTTGTTGGACTCTCATTTTGTGATTTTACTCAAGTAGGTACAATGATGTTATGTAACCTTACAAGTTTTCAGATTTTCTATTTGTATGTAAGTCTTACCCCTGTAGAAATTGGAGCTTGTTTTGATAAGAATGGGATTTGAATGATTATGATAATGGAATGAAGCATATGGGAATGTGAATTTGACCCCTTAGAGAGCATGAAGGCTCAGGGGATTTCAGATGGTCTAAGTGTAAGATGGAGGGAGGAATTGGCTTATGAGCCATGTTTGAAGAGTGTAATATATGCACTCAGCGAGCACAGGCAGAAGCCTGTTCGCTCGAGCGACCTCTGGATTTGCTGGAGCGACCAGGCCACTGCCTGGTACGAGCACAGGCAGAAGCCTGTTCGCTCAGCGACCTATGAGTTCGCTCGAGCGACCAGGCCACTGCTTGGTCCGAGCGCAGACAGAGGGTTGTCCGCTCGAGCGACCATGGATTCGCTCAAGCGAACTGCCTACTGCCTGGCCAGTTTCAAGACAGAACCTTGATCGCCCGAGCGACCTGACGGTTCGCCAGAGCGAACTATTTCGCTCGAGCGAACTGTCCAGACCGCTCGAGCGACCTGTCAAATCCCAATTTTAGAAACTTTACACCATTTCTATACTCTCTAAAGATTTGAAAAGTAGGCTATGTTAAGGACTATAACCTGACATTGTGTAATTGGAACTCCAACTTATGCACCAACTTCAGGGGGCACCAAATTCTTGTATTTTAATAACAGAGTCCCAATCAAACAAGGGTCAATGAATAGTCTTAGCATATACTTGATGAAATTATCGTGTTTTGAACTTTGGCTTAATACAACAAGTAATATCGTGTACTCGCTTTGAATTCAAGTTTTAAGCTCATTTGAAGATTTGTTTCAAGTATCAAATGGGGATCACTTCTTAAGTTGGGAGCATATACATAATGCATTTTGCTAGCCGTGCCTTGTCTTGTTTTGATAAGTGATTTCCCCTTTTATTCCGACGTGTTTGTATTGTGTTTCGCGTGTCTTATGCATTCATGAATTCAAGTGAACACCACAGAGCTTGGACTGCCCTTTCAGTCTGATCCACTGTCCGGGGGTCCTTAAACATGTGGACTATCTGTAGATTAGTCGTGTATTTTATTACACATCATGCGTGTCCGGTTCAGCAGCCGGAATCCCATATTTGTGGGAATCGTGTCTTGTTATATTATGTATAAATCGTGCTTGTCGTGCATGCTTACTCTGTTCATTATAAATGATAGAGAAAGGATGGGCTCTTTGTGGATTTACAGTTCATGATATATTATGTACGCATGCTAGTTTGTCACAAATGTTGAAACGTATTTCAGTCAAGTATTTAGTTTAAGTTCAGTAAATTGTTTTTATATGTTTTCAATTAAACAAGATTATTCCATGCTCATGCCTAAATTGATTACCTGCTAAACCGTTGTGTTTGATGCTCGTTATTTGCTGTCCAGGTGCAAGCAGTTTTGCATTTGAGGAGGAGTGCCCGGAGGAGACTGTTGAGCCCACCCTAGCTCGTGAGTGGCAACACGACGACGTCATCTAGACGTCGAGGCAGGTCGTGAGTTTGGATTATCATGTTTTGGGTTTCATATATTTTTGGTATTGTATTGGCCTTTGTTGGCCTCTTATTTTGGGTTGTAACAAATTAATACACTTTGATTAACTTTGTAACTTGAACTGCTATGGGAATGTCATGTTATAATTCCTTTTCTGATATTTTAGTCTTGATGATGTCTATGTTCATATATTTGTTATGACGTGATTTGCTATACACTTCCGCCTATTTGATCGAGTGAGCTAGATATCCATGTTCTCGGAATCCTCAGCGCGGGAACCTGTGGGAAATTAATCATCTTATCTCAACAACCATCGTCGCGGGGCCCGGGTTTCGGTCCGAGGTCGCGACAGTTAGTCTTAAGCATGATTAGTGTATTTTAGTTTAGTTTGGGTTTAGAATAGCTTTGTCATAACTGTCGAAGATTTTGAGTGCCTTTGTGATTAGTGGGGCCCTTTGGGGGTTCCTTTTATGACTTTGCGTTTACTTGGGGGATTACTCGAGATTCCATTTATTTGTGTTTCAATCCCGTTTTGCTTATCTTGCTAATCTCTTCAACTTTCGTGTTGATCCCATTCCCGTCCCGGATCCCGAAACCCGACTTTCCTTGCTTTGAGGGCAAAACAGTCTTTTTACACTAAATCTGTACCCAATATTTGATATTCCCGAAACTCGCGAAATATATACATTTTGGAAACTAGAAATTTCAACGATCAACTTTCCCTTCTTCGTCAAATTCGTTTTAAGCCCCAAAAACCACGATTTCAACCCCACAAGAATTCTTAGGGGTGGAGCCCACTCACATTTGCTTTATAAGAGAACTTTCTCTTCCTCATTCTCCATTTCCAGCACAACAAAAGCTCAACCTAGGGTTTCTTTTTTTTTTTCTTCATCTTCTTGCTTTCCATCACTCAATCTCCCACCAAACTTACACCAACATCAAAATGGATTCCACCATTCTCTTCCTCTCCTTGAAAGCTTCCTCTTGATACCATTTTTGAAGAAAACCTACATTTTCAAGATCCTCATTGAACTAGTCTTGCCCATTTGGAGAACCTATAAGTAAGCAACCCTCTTAATCTTCTAAATTTGTGTTCTTGTAATCCAAGAGAAGCTCCATCTTCACTATTGGAAGCTCTCTCTTTCTATTTCATTGTTTTGACCCTTTTAGGATTTGTTTTGGGGGTTTTTGTTGTAGTTTGGATCTTTGGCTTGGAGAGAGTGATTAGAGGCTTGATTTTCTTGAGTAGAGACCATGAGGCAATTGGATGAATGATGAGTTTGATTACTTTTATGTTTTAATGAAAATATGTTGGTTTTTGTCTTACATGCCCATATTTATTGCTTGTATTGACTTGAAATAAATGTTCATTAAGAGTTTTGTTAACTCATTTATTGTTTTGGAAATGTGGTTGATAGCCTCCCATTTATTGCTTGATTATACTATAAATGAATCCTTGTGATTGGGTTTTCTCTCATCTTTTATGGTTGAATGTGAGTGAGAAGAAGATGTTTGGTTTGAGATTTATGGAAGTGTAGATGTGGAGTTTGAATGATATTAGAAAGGAGATTATGAGCCCCCTATATTGGAGTGGAAATGAAACTCATATGAGTTGTAAGAAGAGAAAGATAGAATGAGCAGAACTGTCCTAGAATCAGTTTCTGGACAGTTCGTGTCGCGACCCCGGACCGGGCCCCCGAAGGACTGATCCGGGATCGGGACATTAGTGTGTCATGAACCAACAACATATACATTTTTATTTTAATTTCCCACAGGTGTCCGTGGTGAGGATATCACAATCATCAATTAACATTTCTTTTACGTGCGGAAGCGTGTAGCAAATCAAATAGTCCAACCATCATTAGTCATGAAGACAATAACCACAAGTATAAATACTGTATCAGAATGAGCAATGATATATATAGAGCAAGTTTCCCAAGTTGTTCAAGTTAAACAAAATATCAGTTAATTACAATCCCAAAAAATAGAGGCCAACAAAGGCCAATATAACAAAGGAATAACCCCCAAAGAATGGTCAAGGAGTTCCCCTCAAAATGTTACGCATCTCCAAGCAGTCAGATGTCTACATGACATCGTCAGCACGCCACTCGACTAGAGGCTGCGGCTCACCTACCACCTCCTCTGGCTCCTCCTCAAGGAAGCCGGCAACGGGACCTGAGTACCAAAGCAAAGGATCAGACACGACGGTCTGGCAAGAGAATGAAAAGATACCACAATATACAATAGATGAAATACCTTGAAAAGCATAGAAATCTGTTTAAACAAGAACTCTAATAAAACAGATAAATCATTTGCTGTAAAACAAGTAAACAAGATAAGACATATGAGGTAACCAAGGAATCGGGAATAACAAGGTGGCAACCACACGAAGCTAAGTCCTCTATCACTAAAGCGATAGAGCAATAACTAGGCCCTGATCTCAGTCACTCGAGGTGAGGAGAAACAGGGGATCTCATATAGATACATATACATATACAATACTATACATGACCACGGTAGCGAGCCGGGCATCGGGGACCACAGTAGCAATCTGCGGCATCGGGACAAGACCACGGTAATGACCGGGTAGCGGGATCCAAACTGCAGCTGGCGGGACAAGAGGGGGATCTCCAAGTCGGTTGATCAGACCAACAGGGTTATCCAAGCTTAGTGGTGCCGACTCATAGGTCAAATACAATCGAGACAATGCAAGCAAATCAAGTACGAATACATAATCAAACGGGCAAGACGGGGGTGCTCAAGAGCACACTGACATATCATGTGGTGCAATGCACTTCAGGTCAAGTAACTGTTTCAAGTGTACAATAATACTTTCGGGAAAACCATTCATGTAATGCAAGGCTTGGAAATAGAGAAATATTATGAACTATGCTAAATCAGGAAAGACAATGATTTTAAGATCTATTTGAGTGAATAGGGGTCCCGTATGTCGATCATAGATATGAATTGGTACTCCTTGAGTTTGAAGACATTCCGGGCTCCTTATGCACTTTTACGCTTTTCAAAACTTAAAATGAGCTTATGGTTATAACTAGATGTTATGATAAGGAAATCAAGACTATAAATGGTCCATCCTAAGTATGATGTTAATTCGGAGACATCGAGCAACCTACTCAGTCATCGAAAGGAATAGAATTCGCGATAACCAAGGAAAAAGTCTTGTATTTAGATATAAAGGAGATATCGCGTCATTCCGTCCCGTTCAAGATTGAAATGAAGTGAACATCGATGTCACCCAACCAACCGTGAGGAGCATCGGCTCAAGACGTCCTCACGCATGGTCAAATGAGTCCAAAGAGGGTAGCCAAGGTCCCACCTAAAACCAAGAAAAGAAAAAAAAAATATAAAAATCTCAAAAACCCACTGGACTCAATCTGAGTCCCCGATCGATCGGACCGAAGGTCCGATCGATCGGCCAAAATTTTCTGAACAGGGTCCGATCCATCGGCCGAAATTTCTACACAGGGCCCGATCGATCGGCCCAAAAACCCTTACAGTTAAAGACAGTCCGATCGATCGGTCTGCACGTCCGATCGATCGGACCTGGGCGTGCAGCAGTTCCGGGAACTTGGTTTTTTTTTTTCTCCTTTTTTCCTTTCCTTCCAACACGTGATTAACCAAGGAAAACTATGAACAAGATGACTTGATTACATGCTTCCAAGACATTAAATGAGGCTATCAAGAGGTATAAAGATCATTTATTGCAACCATGGAAAATCAATAAAGGAAATCAATGAAAGCATAAAAATCCATAAATGCTACCAAACCATTTGAAACTTAAAAACATCCAACATTCACTTGCCTCAAGTCTTCAATTAATGATATTAAGCTCTAACAAGTCCTCCAAGAAAATGGTCCAAGCTACAAGGCAAAATCCCCAAATAAACCCTTACATGGGTCAAACAATGAAATGACAAAGAAACCTTTCAATAATGCAAATGTAGCTTCCCTAAGGCTAGAAGATTATAGATCTAGAAGATGAGAGGGATCACTTACTTGGATGACCTTCAAGTGAGAAGAACTAGTTCAAGGAAGGTCTCAATATGGGGAGATTTCTCCAAGAATAGTATCAAGGTGAAGCTTGCAAGGAGAGGAAGAGATTGGTGGTCTCCACTTTGAGTTTGGTGCAAGATTGGTGAGGATTAGAGATGAAGAAGCAAGAAGAAGGAGAGAAACTTGGTAGAAAAGCCCTAGACTCAAATGGGCTGGAACATGGAGAATGGAATGCAATGGAGGGTGAGTTCCTCTTTGTTAACAAAGGGGAGGTTGGGTCCCACAACTTAATGAACTTGGGTGGCTGATATCATCTCTTTCGGTACCTCGGATGAATTCGACGAAGAAGGAAGAAATGATCGTCGAAATATCTAGTTTCTAAAAAGTCTATGTTTCGCGGGTTTCGAGAATATCAAGTTTTGGGTACAGATTTGGTGTGCAATGACTGTTTTACCCTCAAGGCCAAGAATTCGGGTTTCGGGGCCTCGAATGGACACGGGATCAACATGAAAGTTGTAAGAATCCACAAGGTGAATGCAACGGGCCAAAAACACCATACACAACAAATCGGGAAAATCCATCAAGAAAATGCAACGCCAAAAAGGGAACCCCCAAAGGGCCCCACAAGCTACCAAAGCATTCAAAAGCCCAAAACTAGGATCAAAACTATTCCAAACCCAACTTAATCAAAAATCACCAATCAAGCTTAGCACTAACACGCAACTTAATTAGTACTAATCGGGTTCACTCGGGTCGGGGTCTTACAGTTCGCTCGAGCGAACTTGACAGGTCGCTCGAGCGACTTGTCCAGAAAGAGTTCCGAACCATCCCAGTAGACAGTTTGCTCGAGCGAACCTATCCTTGCTCGAGCGAACTTTCCCAAAATCATATCAGTGCTCTCGCAAAACCTTGTTAGTTTGAGCGAACTTAATGTTCGCTTTAGCCAACATGTTCGCTCGAGCGAACCCATCATTCGCTCGAGCGAACCTCCCCAGAAAGCCATTCCAGAGAGCTTGTCGCTCGAGCGAACGTCTTGTCCGCTTGAGCGACGAACACTGTTCACCCGGGGCTATTTTGGGAGTATAAATGAAATATTTAAATAATTGAGAGAGGATTGTTGGGAACCCTATTGTGATGGGGAGACTTATGAGCATTATTTGAACCCATTCGAAAAGAGAAACTGAATTACAAGCTTTCATTTGAAGTTTTGAAAATCCCTAAGGTGTATAAAGAGCCTGGAATGTCTCCAAACTCAAGGAGTACTAATCTATATTGAAATTGACATATGGGGTCTTATTCACCTAGATCAAATTTCGAATCTCGATATTAGTCCTGAAATTCATAATTTATGATTTATCATTCCTGAAAATATTGAATTTGTAACTGTAGCATTTTGCTAGTCCCGATATGCACTTTCCGTTTGAAATGATATTTGTGCTTTCGAGCACCCCATCCCGCCCGTTTACATAAGTGCATCATATGAATTCTGTACATGCCTTGTTTTATGACATTTGACTTATGAGTCGGCAACACTAAGCTTGGATTTCCTTGCCAGTCTGATCCACCGATGTCGCGACCCCGGACCGAGTCCCCCGAGACAAGGCGGGCCTAATCCGGGATCGGGAACTAATATGTAATATGATTGTGCATGAATTAATTTAAAACCCAAAACGTATACGAGTCCATCAAGAAGGATGCCACTCATACACGCGATTTCCCACAGGTGTCCACGGTGAGGATGTCACATCAACATGAATATTTCTTTTATGTGCGGAAGCATGTAGCAAATCTATTTCATACATTCATGTCCAAGATACAAGATAACGCATGTTCCATACTAGTATCAAAATGAGCAATGATTATTAAAGCTATAACCCCAAAATAAAGTTAAGGTTTACAACAAAGTAGTTTAATTACATTATTCCCAAAAATAGAGGCCAACAAAGGCCAATGAATAAAGTATCAAGTTGCCCAAAAGAATGGTTAGCCACAACCCAAAATGTTACGTCACTCGGCACCCGAATGTCTAAATGACATCATCGGCGTGCCACTCAACTAATCGTTGCGGTTCGCCGACCGCCTCCTCAAGCTCCTCCTCGGGGAGACCAACAACGGGACCTGAGTACCAACGCAAAGGGTCAAACACGACGGTTTGGCAAACGGTGAAAAGACATAACAATAAAGAAAATACCTTGTAAAACATTTAAGCCTGTCAAAGCAATAGCTTAATCAAATAAGAGAAACCTTTGTTCAAATACATATGCAATATAAAACTTGTAAGGTATCCAAGGAAACGGGAAACAGACAAGATGGCAACCACACATAGCTAAGTCCTCTATCACCGAAGTGACATGAGCATATCGGGATGTTATCTCAGTCACCGAAGTGAGGAGATGCAACATAAGTAACATATACATACATAAAACAATACGGGACGGGACCACAGTAGCGAACCGGGTATCGGGACAAGACCACGGTAATAACCGGGTAGCGGGATCCAAACTGCAGCTGGCGGGACGGGAAAGGGTCTCCAAGTCGGTAGATCAAACCGGCAAGGAAAGCCAAGCTTAGTGGTGCCGACTCATAGGTCAAATCATGTAAAACAAGACACGTACAAATCATATGTAATGCACTTAAATAAACGGGCGAGACGGGGTGCTCAAAAGCACTAGTTTCATTTTCAAACGAGAAGTGCGTATTGGGGCTAGCAAAAGCTCTAGTTGCAAATTCAATGTTTTCGGGAATGATAAATCACATTTCTTGATATTCGGGACAAGTATCGGGATTCGATATAAATCAAGTGAATAAGGACCCCGTATGTCGATTGTAATGATCACTTGGTACTCCTTGAGTTTGGAGACATTCCGAGCTCTTTATACATCTTAGTGATTTTCAAACTTTTAAATGAAAGCTTGTGGTTTGGTTTCTTTCTCCAATAGGTTTCGTATGTTGCCTCATAAACCTCCTAAATGCCAAGGGATTCCATTAAAACCTTTCCGGAGCCCTAAGGGTGGACCATATGCAGGAGTGGGGTGCGCTCGAGCGGCCAAAGGTGCGCTCGAGCGGACCTGGGCTGCGCAGGAAGGCAGGTAGACAGAGCGTCTGCGCGCTCGAGCGGCCAATCGCGCGCTCGAGCGGGCAGGCACTCTGTTGCCCGAACTGCAGTCAGCATGACTGCGCGCTCGAGCGGCCTTATGTCCGCTCGAGCGGGCAGTCATTTTCTGCCCGAGCTGCAGCCACAATGACTGCGCGCTCGAGCGGCCTGACGTCTGCTCGAGCGGGCAGTCATTTCTGCTGCCCGAAAATGGCCATTCTGGCCTTCTTCTCTTCTTCCCCCTAAACATTTTTCCTGCAACAAAGGGCCTCCTTGCCCCCCAATAACAATCATTAATCTTCTTTCAAATACCACAACCTTATGCTCTACTCCCCATTACATCCAAATCAAACTCCTCCATTCATTCATAATTGTTCACCAAAGAAAGAGGAACCAACACCCATAAGATTCATCTACACTTTAATAACATAAAGGATACATTTATCACAGTGCATAATAGAAAGATCAACTCATAATCATGCATTTCAAAAGTAATAGAAATCAAGGCAAGGAAGACTATGAAAACACATGTAAAAATCATTAGGAATAATTAGTGCAAAAACAAGAGATTTCCATGTAACATGTAATTGTTCAAAACTTATCCATTCATCCACTTGCCTCAAATCCAAAGCTAAGCAAAAGGTCCTCTAACACCCTCTCAAGCACAAAATCAACAATCTCTACAAAACCCCAAAACAAACCCTAAAATGGGTTAAACAAGGAAATAGGAAGAGAGAGCTTCCAATAATGGAAATGGAGCTCCTCTAAGATCATAAGGACACAAATATAAGAGATTAGTGAGAGAGCTTACTTGGAAGGTCCTCTAATGGCAAGTCTTAGCTCCAAAACAAGTCTTGGAATGGGAGGTTTCTTCAACAATGATGTCAATAGAGAGCCTTGAAGGAGAGGAAAAAGATGGTGATCTCCATTATGATGTGGGTGCAAACTTGGTGAGGGATTGAGATGAAGAGAGCAAGAGAAGAAGAATAATGAGGAAGAAGGAGCCCTAGACAAGAAGTTGTTGGAAAAGAGAAAAAGGAGGGAGATGAGTGCTTAGAAAGCCTTTGCAAGTGGGCTCCACCTCTTAGAAACTTGGAAGGCTGAAATAGTAGTTTTCGGGATCTCGGATGAAGTCGACGAAGAAGGAAGAAATGATCGTCGAAATTTCTACTTTCCAAAAGGTATAAGTTTCGCGGGTTTCGAAAATATCAAGTTTTGGTTCAGATTTAGTGTAAAAAGACTGTTTTGCCCTCAAGCAATGGAAATCGGGTTTCGGGATTCGGGACGGGAACGGGGTCAACATGAAAGTTGAAGGGGTTAACAAAATAAGTAAATCGGGGTAAAACACCAAATCAAAAGAATCTCAAGTAAACCCCCAAGTACACGCGAGTCATAAAAAGGAACCCCCAAAGGGCCCCACTAATTCTAAAGGCACTCAAAATTTCCCAAAGCTATGACAAAACTATTCTAAACCAACTAAACCAAAATCCGCTAAACACACTTAGCACTAACACGCGACTTAATCAGTACTAATCGAGATCACTCGGGTCAGGGTCTGACATCCTCCACTCCTTAGGATATTTGGTCCACCAAATAAAACACAAAACTTACCTCAGGTAGGAGATGTGGGTACTTCTTCTGTACTTGGTCTCGCAATTCCCAGGTTGCCTCTTCCGGTCATGATTCTCCCAAAGTACCTTTACCCACTGAATAGTCCGTGTCCTCAATTCTTGCTCTTTGGTGTCGATGATCCGAATAGGCTTCTCAACATAGGTAGCATCTTCTCTGATCTCTAACGGCTCATGCTGTAGTACATGTGAAGGATCGGGAACGTACTTCTTCAACATAGATATATGGAAGACGTTGTGTACACCAGATAGCTCGGGTGGTAAGGCTAACTTATAAGCCACTTCACCAATCTTGCTCACAATGTCATAAGGTCCAATGTATCTCCTTGACAACTTGCCTTTCTGCCCAAATCTCAAGGTTCCTCTTGTAGGTGATACCTTCAAGAAAACTTTGTCCCCTTCCTTGAACTGCAAGTCCCTTCTGTGAGAATCTGCATAACTCTTCTGTCTACTCCGAGCTACTTCCAAACGTGCCTGAATCTGCTTAACCTTGTCACTGGTCTCACTTACCATTGTTGGTCCATGGAAACTGCGGGTACCAACCTCTTCCCAACACACAGGTGTCCTACACCTTCTGCCATACAATGCCTCGAAAGGCGCCATTCCAATGCTCGAGTGGTAGCTGTTGTTGTATGCAAACTCACACAAAGGTAGAGTCTCGTCCCATTGAGTTTTGAAGTCTAACACACAAGCACGGAGTGTCAAACCCCAACCCAGGATTAACCCAATAGTGTTTGCTTAGTGTGTGCTTAGTCTTAATTGGGTTTAGTTATCGTGGGTTAGAATGTGAATAGTTTTAGTCATGGTTATAGCTTTGGGGAGTTCGAGAACGTTTAGTGTTAACCAGGCACACTCAGGAAGGCCTGGGTGTACGTGCAAGCGTGGGAAGATTGTGTTTGGTTTTGTGTTAATCGTGATTTTCATTTCATTTGATTGGTTTTATGATTATGTACAACTTTCGTGTTTAGCCCATTTGTGTTTGAAGCCCAGAAACTCAAGTTTTGGCCAAAAAGGGTAAAATAGCCTTTTCACACTCAAATCTGGACACGATTTTCGAGATCCCAAAACCATGTCAAAAATATACTTTTTGGAAACTAGATATTTCAAGGATCGTTTTATCCTTCTTCGTCGACTTCATTTGAGGCCCACAAGACCATGTTTTGACTCATGCAAGATTGGCACTAAGAGGGACCCACTTGTCTAGCACTTAAGCTCTTTTTCCCCTCTTTCTCCCTTCATTCCACAAAAATCCTGCAACTTTTTCTTGACCTAGGTTGGAAAAACCCTTTTTTTTCCCCTCTTCTTCTCTTCTTGAATGCTTGAGCTAGGAGATTCCAAATGGA
>QPKB01000009.1:17334090-17350086 GCA_003546025.1 Camphora micrantha | reverse complement strand
CTTAACAAAGTCATTAACCTAGCAACCCATTTCAAAACCCTTGAAACCCTTTATTATCAAAACAAATCCAAACTTCAACAAAAGCAAGACTTGGTTAAAAGATATGAAATCTGAAAGTTTGGGAAGCTATTAAACATGCTTGCATTTTCCAATATAAGAACACAACATGAAAACCTAAATAAGCAAGACATTTGTATCAAATAACAAATCCATGAACAAACATGCACAACAACTTAAATAGATTACTTGCCTTAGTCAATGAAAACAAGATTCTTCTTCAAACACTCCTAATCAAAAGTCCAAGCCAAGAACTACAAAAGACCCATGAAATCCATTCAAAAACTCACCCAAAAACACAACCA
The DNA here is from genome assembly GCA_003546025.1 of Camphora micrantha. Lineage (NCBI taxonomy): Eukaryota > Viridiplantae > Streptophyta > Magnoliopsida > Laurales > Lauraceae > Camphora > Camphora micrantha. The sequence continues at coordinate 17,349,724 of QPKB01000009.1, read as the reverse complement.
AGCAACCCATTTCGAAATAGGTGCTACAAGTTAGAAAAACATGATCTTTAGGAATAGAAGAAACTCCATTAAAGAGATGGGTTGAAGCTCTTACCTAGAGGTGCCCAAATAAGAAATGAGGAAGAAAATGGAGATCTTTCTCACAAGGAAACTTCAAGAAAATGGTATAGATGGAAAGCTTGTCTTGAGAGGAAGAAGATGGTGGTTTTAGAATTTCATTTGGAGACTTATAGCTCTTGCATTCATGAAGAGAAGAAGAGGGGAAAAAGATGGTTTTCAGCCCTAGGTTAAGAAAAGTTGCAGGATTTTGTAGAATGAGGAGAGAAAGAGGGGAAAAGGGCTTAAGTGCTAGACAAGTGGGCCCCCTTTAGTGCCAATCTTGCATGAGTCAAAACATGGTCTTGTGGGCCTCAAATGAAGTCGACGAAGAAAGATAAAACGATCCTTGAAATATCTAGTTTCCAAAAATATATTTTTGACATGGTTTTGGGATCTCGAAAATCGTGTCCAAATTTGAGTGTGAAAAGGCTATTTTACCCTTTTGGCCAAAACTTGAGTTTCTGGGCTTCAAACACAAATGGGCTAAACATGAAAGTTGCACATAATCATAAAGCCAATCAAACGAGATAAAAATCACGATTAACACACAACCAAACACAATCTTCCCACGCTTGCACGTACACCCAGGCCTTCCTGAGTGAGCCTAGTTAACACTAAACGTTCTCGAACTCCCCAAAGCTAAAACCATGACTAAAACTAATCACATTTTAACCCACGATAACTAAACCCAATCAAGACTAAGCACACACTAAGCAAACACTATTGGGTTAATCCTGGGTTGGGGTTTGACAATAAGGATAATAAGCGACGAGTTTAATTTGGTTTGACAAATTAATTCCAATGGATCCATGGATATAATTGATGGAGGGGCCTACTTGTAGTAATTGAAAAGTTTAGGTCTTCTTGTAAATGTTCCTAAGATTGCAGTGCAATTGTATTTATTTAGTAGAGTCACTTGTAATTAACCGTGGGTCCAGAGTTCATATGAGATGTGGAGTCTAGCTGTTTCAGTTGAAGTCAGATTCTAAGGAATCCTTAGTGGTCTCCATGTTAGCCCCGAGAAGAGATATTCCAATTGGAACTCTTACACTATGTTTAGGAACGGGGGAGGGGAGGGAAAATTAATATTACCTCCTCTTATTTTGATAGTAAAAAAGTGGGCGAAAGAAAAGTGAAAAAGTGTAATTTTGTTTGTTTGTGAGGTAGAGAGACAATTACCATTTTATCATTACTTTTGCAAAAGCTTCAAAATTATATTTCACAAACAAAATGGCAGTTCAGTAATTTGACAAAAATTCCCCTCTTTGCCCCATATTTTCCCCCTGGTTTTGAAAGCAAAATTCAAAAATTTTACCCCCAAATTCCTTTCCCCCACTTTCCCTCACCCCTTCCCAAACACACTCAATTTTTCAACATTCCCTCCATTTTCCCCTTTTTTTTTCCCTTTACCTTGTCGCGACCCCGGACCAGGTCAAGGGCCTAATCCAAAATCGGGACATGATTATTAGTGATGATGATGAAGTCATGTATAACACAAGATTTATCTGGTCCATACTCACACGGATTCAAGAAGAACATTTAGTCAGTGCACGTGATTTCACTCAGGATTTCACGGTGAGAATTTCACATACAAGTCACAAACATGTTCAGGATGCAGAAGCGTATAGCAAATTGGGCACATGACAGTTCATTCCATAAACATGAATTAATTTCACAGGCATGCATAACATAGTGTCAGAGTGAGCAATGATCATTAGCATTTCCTAAAATATAAAGTTAGAGTTTATACAAAAGATCAGTTAATTAACATTCCAAAAAAAAAATAATGGCCAACAAGGCCAGTACAACCAAATTAGTTCCCACAAGAATTAGTTAGACATAACTCCCAAAATGTATCGCATCTCAAAGCATGACCAAATGTCTACATGACATCGTCAGCTTGCCATTCAACTACACGTTGCGGTTTGCCAACCGCCTCCTCTGGCTCCTCCTCAAAGGCAATGTGATCTGGACCTGAGTACCAAAGAATGGGTCAGACACGATGGTCTGACAAGTGGGTGAAAATATATAACAATAAATTTAAAACAATGATACCTTGGGAAAATATTTAAACCTGTATAAATAAAGAATTTCATGAAAGTAAAGGCATCATTTATTAAGAAAGACATTTGCAATATAATATATGTAAAGGTACCAAAGAATTAGGAACTAGCAAAATAGCAACCACACAAAGCTAAATCCTCTCTCACTAAAGTGACGAGAGCAATATCGGGACATTAACCTCAATCACTCAAGGTGAGAAGAGTCAACGATAATCATGGGAATATATATATATAGATGGACAGGACCGCAGTAGCGAACCGGGTATCTGGACAGGACAGGATCCAAGCTGCAGCTGGTAGGACAAGAGGGGGACCTCTAAGTCGGTGGATCAAACCGACAAGGTCGTTCAAGCTTAATGGTGCCGGCTCATAGGTCATATGCGAGTAATCAAGACAATTTTATATATAAATAGGACAGGATACCTTTAGGCACAATAACACTTTTATATCAAGTCAGGCATAAACGAGCTAGCGAAATGCTAAAACAAAATTTCAATATATTCCGGGGCATGACAAATTATAAAGTATTAATTTCGGGAAGTGCATATCAAAACTCAGGAAAATAGAACATAATTAAATTTCCAAACCTTCTGGGTCGAGTATCGGGGTTCAAGATTCAAATCAATGTGAATAGGGTTTTGTATGTCGAATTGGTGTATATTTGGTACTCTTAGAGAATTAAAGACATTTCAAGTCCCTATGCACATTGACGAATCTCAGTAATGGGGTTTCTTTCTCAATAGAGCTTCACAATTCTCTTTTTCGGTTTTACCATCGCATTGGGGCTTCAAACCATACCTCCCCAAGCCTTATAAGAACATTTCAAGACTTCCATCATTGACCCAGGCCTGCTGTACAGTTGGCTCGAGCGGACAAGAAGTTCGTTCGAGCTAACAACATTCGGTGAGGGGTTCGCTCGAGCGAATATAGGTTCGCTCGAGCAGACCTCCCAGTCAAGTTAGCTCGAGCGAAGTTTCAGTTCGTTCAAGCTAACAGTGTTCTGTGAGGGGTTCGCTCGACCGAAGTGTCTAGTTCGCTTGAGCGAACTGTCACAGAAACACAGTTTCTGGGCAGTCTGGCTCCTTCCTTTCTTCTTTCTTACAAACCCTTTGAGTCTCATTTCTTCATCAAATTGAGATGTTCAAAACCTCCTTCAAACCCCATTAAAAAAACCATCAATCTTCCACAAACAATCATCCATTCACCTCCTTCTCAACCATATTCAACCACAAAAGAGGAGAAAATCCACCAATCATAAAGATTTATTTGTACTAAAAACAAGTACTAAATAAAAGACTATGGATAACAATATTTCCAAAAGTTAAACAAATCAACAAGACTCAATCATGAGCATTTATTTCAAAACCAATGCAAGGCAAGAACAATTAATAAAGTCATCCACATTTCTCATAAAAACCATTTCATGCTCAAAATATCTATTCATCCACTTGCCTTAGGTCCAAGCTTAGCAAATCAAGCTCTAACACTCTTCCAAGCCAAAGGTCCCAAGCTACAAACAAAAACCCCCAAAACAAACCCTAAATGGTCAACACCATGAATGGGGTAGAGAAAGTTTGCAATAAAGGAGATGGAGCTTCTCCAAGGTGAGGAAAACCCAAATCTGAAAGAAGGAAGAGGAAGCTTACAAGAGGGTTCTTCAAATGCACAAAGCTAGCTCCAAGAAGACCTCAACGGAGTTGGATTTCTTCATAAATGGTGCCAATGAGATGCTTTCATGGTGAGGAAAAAGATGATGAATTCCATTGTGCCATTGGTGCAAGATTGATAGAGGATTGGAGATGGAAGAGCAAGAAGAAGAAGATGAGGGGAAAACCCTAGCTTTTGGATCCTTTGTCACGACCCCGGACCGGGTTACCGACCTGATCCGAGATCGGGACTATAAATTTATTCAAAGATATGAATGATATGTGACAGTCCATACTTTGAATTAATTTAACCAAAACGTATACGAGTCCATAAAAGGATGTCACTCGTGTATGTGATTTCCTACAGGTGTCCACTGTGAGGATATCACATCAACACGAATATTTCTTTTAAATGCGGAAGCGTGTAGCAAATCTAATTCAAACATTCATGTCCAAAATACTAAGACTGATAACACATTTATAACTAGCATCAAAATGAGCAATGATCATTAGCTATTCCCCCAGAGTAAGTTAAAGTTTACATCAAGATCATTTAATTACATTTTCCAAAAATAGAGGCCAACAAAGGCCAATAAAATCAAAGTATCAAATATTCAAAAGAATGGTTAGACCCAACCCAAAATATTGCGCAACTTGGCAACGGAATGTTTATACGACATCATCGGCATGCCACTCAAGTAGATGTTGCGGCTCTTCGACCGTCTCCTTGTGCTCCTCCTCGGGGTAACCAACAACGGGACCTGAGTACCAAAAGCAATGGGTCAAACACAACGGTTTGGCAGGTGGGTGGAAAGATAAACGATGATAGAAATTACCTTGAAAAACATTAAAACCTGTTTAAAAAATATTTCTCATAAAACAGAAGAATCATTTATTCAAAACATATATGCAATCTAAAACAAGTAAGGTATCCAAGGAAATCGGGAAACAAACAAAATGACAACCACACGAAGCTAAGTCCTCTATCACCGAAGTGATATGAGCATATCGGGACGTTGACCTCAGTCACCGAAGTGAGGAGATGTAACATAAGTAACATATACATATACCTAATAATACGGGACATGACCACGGTAGCGAACCGGGCACCGAAAACCACAGTAGCAATCTGCGGCATTGGGACAAGACCACGATAATAACCGGGTAGCGGGATCCAAACTGCAGTTGGCGGGACGGGAGGGGGATCTTCAAGTCGGTTGTAAGACCCCGACCCGAGTGATCTCGATTAGTACTGATTAAGTCGTGTGTTAGTGCTAAGTGTGTTTAGCGGATTTTGGTTTAGTTGGTTTAGAATAGTTTTGTCATAGCTTTGGGAAATTTTGAGTGCCTTTAGAATTAGTGGGGCCCTTTGGGGGTTCCTTTTTATGACTCGCGTGTACTTGGGGGTTTACTTGAGATTCTTTTGATTTGGTGTTTTACCTCGATTTACTTATTTTGTTAACCCCTTCAACTTTTATGTTGACCCCATTCCCGTCCCGAATCCTGAAACCCGATTTCCATTGCTTGAGGGCAAAACAATCTTTTTACACTAAATCTGGACCAAAACTTGATATTTTCGAAACCCGCGAAACTTATACCTTTTGGAAAGTAGAAATTTCGACGATCATTTCTTCCTTCTTCGTCGACTTCATCCGAGATCCCGAAAACTACTATTTCAGCCTTCCAAGTTTCTAAGAGGTGGAGCCCACTTGCAAAGGCTTTCTAAGCACTCATCTCCCTCCTTTTTCTCTTTTCCAACAACTTCTTGTCTAGGGCTCCTTCTTCCTCATTATTCTTCTTCTCTTGCTCTCTTCATCTCAATCCCTCACCAAGTTTGCACCCACATCATAATGGAGATCACCATCTTTTTCCTCTCCTTCAAGGCTCTCTATTGACATCATTGTTGAAGAAACCTCCCATTCCAAGACTTGTTTTGGAGCTAAGACTTGCCATTAGAGGACCTTCCAAGTAAGCTCTCTCACTAATCTCTTATATTTGTGTCCTTATGATCTTAGAGGAGCTCCATTTCCATTATTGGAAGCTCTCTCTTCCTATTTCCTTGTTTAACCCATTTTAGGGTTTGTTTTGGGGTTTTGTAGAGATTGTTGATTTTGTGCTTGAGAGGGTGTTAGAGGACCTTTTGCTTAGCTTTGGATTTGAGGCAAGTGGATGAATGGAAAAGTTTTGAACAATTACATGTTTCATGGAAATCTCTTGTTTTTGCACTAATTATTCCTAATGATTTTTACATGTGTTTTCATAGTCTTCCTTGCCTTGATTTCTATTACTTTTGAAATGCATGATTATGAGTTGATCTTTCTATTATGCACTGTGATAAATGTATCCTTTATGTTATTAAAGTGTAGATGAATCTTATGGGTGTTGGTTCCTCTTTCTTTGGTGAACAATTATGAATGAATGGAGGAGTTTGATTTGGATGTAATGGGGAGTAGAGCATAAGGTTGTGGTATTTGAAAGAAGATTAATGATTGTTATTGGGGGGCAAGGAGGCCCTTTGTTGCAGGAAAAATGTTTAGGGGGAAGAAGAGAAGAAGGCCAGAATGGCCATTTTCGGGCAGCAGAAATGACTGCCCGCTCGAGCAGACGTCAGGCCGCTCGAGCGCGCAGTCATTGTGGCTGCAGCTCGGGCAGAAAATGACTGCCCGCTCGAGTGGACATAAGGCCGCTCGAGCGCGCAGTCATGCTGACTGCAGTTCGGGCAACAGAGTGCCTGCCCGCTCGAGCGCGCGATTGGCCACTCGAGCGCGCAGACGCTCTGTCTACCTGTCTTCCTGCGCAGCCCAGGTCCGCTCGAGCGCACCTTTGGCCGCTCGAGCGCACCCCCCTCCTGCATATGGTCCACCCTTAGGGCTCCGGAAAGGTTTTAATGGAATCCCTTGGCATTTAGGAGGTTTATGAGGCAACATACGAAACCTATTGGAGAAAGAAACCAAACCACAAGCTTTCATTTAAAAGTTTGAAAATCACTAAGAAGTATAAAGAGCCCGGAATGTCTCCAAACTCAAGGAGTACCAAGTGATCATTACAATCGACATACGGGGTCCTTATTCACTTGATTTATATCAAATCCCAATACTTGTCCCGAATATCAAGAAATGTGATTTATCATTCCCGAAAACATTGAATTTGCAACTAGAGCTTTTGCTAGCCCCAATACGCACTTCTCATTTGAAAATGAAACTAGTGCTTTTGATCACCCCGTCCCGCCCGTTTATTTAAGTGCATTACATATGATTTGTACGTGTCTTGTTTTACATGATTTGACCTATGAGTCGGCACCACTAAGCTTGGCTTTCCTTGCCGGTTTGATCTACCGACTTGGAGACCCTTTCCCGTCCCGCCAGCTGCAGTTTGGATCCCGCTACCCGGTTATTACCGTGGTTTTGTCCCGATACCCGGTTCGCTACCGTGGTCCCGTCCTGTATTGTTTTATGTATGTATATGTTACTTATGTTGCATCTCCTCACTTCGGTGACTGAGATAACATCCCGATATGCTCATGTCACTTCGGTGATAGAGGACTTAGCTATGTGTGGTTGCCATCTTGTCTGTTTCCCGTTTCCTTGGATACCTTACATGTTTTATATTGCATATGCATTTGAACAAAGGTTTCTCTTGTTTGATTAAGCTATTGCTTTGACAGGTTTAAATGTTTTACAAGGTATTTTCTTTATTGTTATGTCTTTTCACCGTTTGCCAAACCGTCGTGTTTGACCCTTTGCTTTAGTACTCAGGTCCCGTTGTTGGTCTCCCCGAGGAGGATCTTGAGGAGGTGGTCGGCGAACCGCAACGATTAGTTGAGTGGCACGCCGATGATGTCATTTAGACATTCGGGTACCGAGTGACGTAACATTTTGGGTTGTGGCTAACCATTCTTTTGGGGAACTTGATACTTTATTCATTGGCCTTTGTTGGCCTCTATTTTTGGGAACAATGTAATTAAACTACTTTTGTTGTAAACCTTAACTTTATTTTGGGGTTATAGCTTTAATAATCGTTGCTCATTTTGATACTAGTATGGAACATGCGTTATCTTGTATCTTGGACATGAATGTATGAAATAGATTTGCTACACGCTTCCGCACATAAAAGAAATATTCATGTTGATGTGACATCCTCACCGTGGACACCTGTGGGAAATCGCGTGTACGAGTGGCATCCTTCTTGATGGACTCGTATACGTTTTGGGTTTTAAATTAATTCATGCACAATCATATTACATATTAGTTCCCGATCCCGGATTAGGCCCGCCTTGTCTCGGGGGACCCGGTCCGGGGTCGCGACAGACTGGTATCAGAGCGAGACGTGTTTCAAGCAATTAAAAGAAACTAGAAATCCTAAGGACGTGGCGAGGATTCGTTAGAGTTTTCGTTAGTTAGTTTCGTGTGAGCATTGTGTGACCCTTATTGTATTATCTTGTGCTAACAAATTGTTTTGCAGCATCATGCCACCTCGCAAAAGGCCAGTTAATGGCAATCCTACAGCCAGTAACAGTGAACAAACGGGGCCAGTCCAAGAGGACATCCCCGAGAACACTATGCCCAATCAGTTCCAACAGATGATGCAAGTCATGATAGATCAACAAAGACAAGCCAATGAGAATCAGGCCAGACTGCAAGAACAGATGCTTAAGAAAGATCAGGATCATGCTAGGGAATTGCAAGAGATGCAGAGGCAACTTCTAGAGGTATTACAAAGGAGGCCCGAGCCTGTGCAAGCTCAGCCTGCTATTGTGATTAATCAGAGGGAACATGACCCGAATGCCTTATTCGAGAAGTTCAGGAAGAGGGGCCCGAAAGAGTTATTTGGGATGGAAGATCTCTTAGCTGCAGACGACTGGCTGGAGCACACAGAGAATATCTTTGAGATTTTTCAGTGCACAGGTAGAGAAAGAGTCCAGCTTGCTACGTCTCTCTTCACCAGTTCAGCAGATATCTGGTGGAAGACAGTGAGGGAAGAGTATAGGCACATGCCAGATGCAGTGGCATGGACTAGCTTCAAGAGGCAGTTTGGGGACAAGTATGTGCCCACTCACATCAGGAGGCAGAAGGCAGCAGAATTTCAGCAGCTCGTTCAGGGCAACATGTCAGTCCTCGAATACCTCACTAAATTCGAGAGATTGTCTAGATATGCTCCTGAGCTAGTGGACACGGTGGAAAAGAAGATAGCCAAGTTCCTGGAAGGCCTAAATCCCATCATTGAGAGGGATGCTACCGGGGTTGTACCACCTGCAACCTTCGAAGAGGCAGTCAAGAGGGCCTACAAATTCGAGAACTTCCACCATAAGATCCTCAGACTCCAGGGTAAGGGGCAGCAGCAGCAGCAGGGCAGTCAGCAAAGGAATCATCAGCACAAGAGACAGAGGCAGGATCAGAATGTGAAGAATCCTTTGGTATGTACACATTGTGGGAAGAACCACGAGAGTGCCCAGTGTCGTACCATCACTGGAGCATGCTTCAGATGTGGTTCTATGGCTCATCAGATGAGGGACTGCCCAAGGCAGAACAGGCAACAACAGCAACAGCAAGGGGCACAGCGTCCAGCACAACCTCAGAATGCAATGGTTGTGCAGAACCAGGCTAGACCTCTTTAGCAGCAAGCACCGCAGCAGCAGTATAGGCCACAACAGCAGCAGCAAGCCCATCAGCAAGGACCGAATCAGAATCAGCGTCCTCCGCAGCAGAATAGGAATGCAGGCAGGCCACAGCAAATAGGGCAGATTTATGCTATCAACAGAGCAGATGCAGAGGCAGCTGGAGATGTTGTGGAAGGTACACTCCTTGTTTGTGGTTTCCAAGCTTGGGTTTTATTTGACCCTGGCTCTACCCACTCTTTTACCTCTCCCAGATTTGCAAAGTTGATTGTTATGCATGCTAGAGATTTGGATTTCCTATTAACTATGGCTACTCCCATAGGTAAAGAAGTTATATGTGGGACTTTTTACCCTAGTTGTCCAGTCATGATAGGAGGGTTAGAGTTACCAGCAAATCTCATCTTGTTGGAGATGTTTGATTTTGATGTCATCCTAGGGATGGACTGGTTAGCAGGGTACCATGCTACAATGGATTGTTTCCATAAGACCCTCACCTTCAGATTAGAAGAGTCACCAGCAGGAGTACTGTTTCGAGGAGACAGGAGTAATCCTAGTACATGGTTTATTTCAGCGTTGAAGGCTGATAGACTTCTGAAGGGTGGATGTAAGGCCTATTTGGCGTTTATCACGGAGGATAAACGATCCCAAGGGGTGGAGGATATCCCAATTGTTTGGGAATTCTCAGATGTTTTTCCGGAGGAGATCACAGGTTTACCACCCATTAGAGAGATTGATTTCACTATCGAGCTTTTACCAGGGACTGCTCCGATATCCATTGCACCTTATAGAATGGCTCCGGCGGAATTGGGAGAATTGAAAACACAATTGCAAGAATTATTGGACAAAGGTTTTGTGAGACCTAGTGTTTCGCCATGGGGAGCTCCAGTGTTGTTCGTTAAGAAGAAGGATGGTTCAATGAGAATGTGTTTAGACTACCGGAGATTGAACCAAGTGACCATCAAGAACAAGTATCCTTTGCCAAGGATAGATGAACTGTTTGATCAGTTACAGGGTGCTTCCTACTTTTCGAAGATTGATTTGAGATTTGGTTACCACCAGCTTAGAGTCAGAGAGTCAGATGTTTTGAAGACAGCTTTCCGGACTAGGTATGGGCACTATGAGTTTTTGGTCATGCCATTTGGATTGACAAATGCACCAGCAGTGTTCATGGCATTGATGAACAAGATTTTTGTAGAGTATCTAGATCAGTTTGTAGTAGTGTTCATTGATGACATTTTGGTGTACTCCAAGACCAAAGAAGAGCATGAAGAGCACTTGAGGATAGCCTTGCAGCTTCTGAGAGAGAACCAGCTGTATGCAAAACTCAATAAGTGTGAGTTTTGGCTAGAACAAGTAGCATTTTTGGGGCACATTATCTCTAGAGAAGGCTTGTTAGTAGATCCATCCAAGATTGAGGCAGTGGTACAGTGGGAAAGACCGAAGAATGTGTCAGAAATCAGGAGTTTTCTGGGATTGGCAGGCTACTATCGGAGGTTTGTTCAGGGATTTTCGTTGATTGCGTCACCTTTGACGAAATTGACAAGGAAGAGTGTGCCATATGTGTGGTCAGACAAGTGTGAAGTTAGCTTCCAAGAGCTTAAGAAGAGATTAACCACAGCACCAGTCCTTACTTTGCCATCTGGAAGCGGCGGTTTCACTATCTTTACTGATGCTTCAAACATTGGGCTTGGTTGTGTGTTGATACAGGAGGGGAAAGTGATAGCTTATGGATCACGTCAGTTGAAAGATCATGAGAAGAACTATGCAACACATGATCTTGAGCTAGCAGCGGTTGTTTTCGCATTGAAGATGTGGAGACATTATCTCTATGGAGAGAAATTTGAGGTTTACTCAGATCACCGCAGCTTACAGTACCTGTTCTCACAGAAGGAATTGAACATGAGGCAGAGGAGATGGATGGAGTATATCAAGGATTATGATTTTCCAATAAAATACCATCCAGGGAAGGCAAATGTAGTTGCTGATGCTTTGAGCAGGAAATCAGTAGGCATGGCTAATCTCAGTGGCACATGTATCTTTGAACAATTTGAGGAGTTGAGAATAGACTTACAGCCGCTTGAGAAGGGTGTTTTGTTAGCTAACATGTCAGTGTCAGAGCCTTCCTTCATTCAGAAGATTAAAGGCAGTCAGTTGCAAGATCCAGAGTTGGCCAAGATTTCAGAGCAGATAGCAGATCGTCCTGACTTTCGCATTGTAGACGGAGTTTTTGTACTTCTGTGACCGTCTGTGTGTGCCAAGCATTGAAGATTTGAGGAATGACATCATGACCGAAGCTCACAGTACGAGGTATTCTGTGCATCCTGGCAGTACGAAGATGTATCAGAACTTGAAGGGCAGATTTTGGTGGAACAACATGAAGAGAGAGATAGCAGCATTCGTTTCTCGGTGTATGATTTGTCAGTTGATCAAGGCAGAGCACCAGAAGCCTCCAGGGTTGTTGCAACCGTTGGAAATTCCGGAATGGAAGTGGGAGCTTATAACCATGGATTTCATTTCGGGATTACCGAAGACTAGCAGAGGAAATGATGTTATCTGGGTCATTGTGGACCGTCTCACCAAGTCAGCTCATTTCATTCCGATGAAGACTGGGAAGAAGATGCACATGCTACCATTGGCAGAGTTGTTTGTTAGTGAGATTGTCAGCAGACATGGTCAGCCAATTTCCATCACATCTGATAGAGACAGCAGATTCGTCTCAAGATTTTGGAAAACATTGCATGAGTCTATGGGTACTAGATTACAGTTCAGTACAGCTTATCACTCTCAGACAGATGGCCAGTCAGAGAGGACAATTCAGACTCTTGAGGATATGCTTCGTGTCGCGACCCCGGACCGAGGCCACGGCATAATGGTGTAAGATTATTTGTAAGACGATTAACCTCCCACAGGTTCCCGCGGTGAGGGTTCCAAAAAACACAAGGAACAACCAACTCACATGGTCAAGTATGCGGAAGCGCATGGCAAATCACATCTTAACAAGTCATGATAGAATATAAACATAATGTCATCAAGACTAAAATATCAGAATGAAGACATAACAAGGCATTCCCATAAATTCAAGTTGTAAAGTTAACCAAGTATGTTAAGTTATTACAGTTCCCAAAATAAGAGGCCAACAAAGGCCAATACAATACCAAAGTATATAAAACCCCAAAAAGTTATCCATCGTGTCACGCCCCCGGACCGGGATCCTAAGAAGAGGTCCGGGGAGCGTGAGGGGGATGATAATATTTCTCCCAAGATCCGCGTGTGTGAGGATCCACAATCAATCACACTGTCTGAATATTTCTGCGGAAGCTTTCGTGGTAATGCGACCCGGAGTCCGTGGACATCATCGGATTCCGCGTCGCATAGAACCCCTAGCATAAAGCCATCATTTTATGAACCATATCAGACTGGAATAAACCAACATAAATAAAATACAGAGCTGACGGTAACAGGATATTACATTTCCATATATGTTCAAGTTACAAGTAACAAAGTGCATTAATTACAATCCCAAGAAAGGCTAATAAAAGCCGAACAATCCAAACTAATATCCACTACCCACATGTGACGAAACTCCGATGTCAAGCCCAATGTCTACATGACATAGCCGACAAGACAACCTGCAACTCATGGCTCCACAGCCACAACTCTCAGCTCGGGACGGGAAACTGAACCTGAGTACCAAAATAGGGGGTCAAACACGACGGTTTGGCAAACGGGTGAAAAGACATAACAATAAGGAAAATACCTTGGAAAACATTTAAAAACTGTCAAAGCATTAGTTTCATAAAACAAGATAAACATTATTTCAAATACGTATGCAATATAAAACATGTACGGTATCCAAGGAAACGGGAAACGAGCAAGATGGCAACCACACAAAGCTAAGTCCTCTATCACCGAAGTGACAAGAGCATATCGGGGTGTTGTCTCAGTCACCGAAGTGAGGAGATGCAACACAAGTAACATATACATAATATAATACAATACGGGACATGACCACGGTAGCGAGCCGGGCATCGGGGACCACAGTAGCAATCTGCGGCATCGGGACAAGACCACGGTAATAACCGGGTAGTGGGATCCAAACTGCAGCTGGCGGGACGGGAAGGGGTCTCCAAGTCGGTGGATCAAACCGGCAAGGAAAACCAAACTTAGTGGTGCCGACTCATAGGTCAAATCATGTAAAACGAGACATGTACAAATCATATGCATTTTTATCAAAACTCATTCAAAGATAAAAGAGTCAAAACATCCACTTGCCTTGGGTCTTTAATCAAGGAAAAACCAGCTCTAATCACACTTGCAAGTCAAGATCAAAGTCTCTACAAAAAGCCCTAAAACAAACCCTAAAATGGGTCAAAACAAGCAATAAGAAGAGAGAGCTCCTAATAATGCAAATGGAGCTTCTCAAGGACCATATGAACATGAATCTAGAAGATGAGGAAGAGATCTTACCAATAGGTTCTCCAAATGAGCAAAGGAAGCTAAATGAAGATCTTGTGGAGATGGGATTTCTTCAAAAATGGTACCAATAGGAAGCTCTTGAGGTGGTGAAGAAGATGATGTAATCTTATGAGATGTTGGTGCAAGATTGGTGGAGATTGATGAAGGAGAAGCCAAGAAAAGGCCAAGCAAACCCTAGGCTCAAGGTGGCTGTGCTGGAAAAATGGAGAAGGAAGAAGAGATGGGTTCTCTTATAGCATATGAAATGGGCTCCACCACTTGAGAACTTTGAAAGGCTGAAATAGCGGTTTTCGGGACTTCGGATGAAATCGACGAAGAAGGAAGAAATGATCGTCGAAATATCTAGTTTCCAAAAAGTATATGTTTCACGGGTTTCGGGAATACAATAATCCGGTACAGATTTAGTGTGAAAAGACTGTTTTGCCCTTGAAGCTAGAAAAGTCAAGTTTCGGGGTTCGGGACGGGAACGGGATCAACATGAAAGTTGAAGACAATAACAAAACAAGTAAATCGGGATAAAATACAAGTCGAGAAAACCAAGATCAAACCTCAAGTACACGAAAAGCCATAAACAGGGTACCCCCAAAGGGCCCCACACTAAAACCAAGACACTCAAAATATCCCAAAGCTATAACAAGTTATTTTAAATCCAAATTAAACCAAAAACCACGAGACACACTTAGAGCTAAACACAGCTCCAAAAACACTAATCTGGGCCTCTCGGGTCGGGGTCTCACACATCGGAAACTCATGACCCGTCTAAACGTCTACATGACGTCGTCGGGTTGCCACTCACGGGCTAAGGTAGGCCCAACAGCCTCCTCCTGGCACTCCTCCTCAAAGGGATGGTCTCCTGCACCTGGTCACCAAAATACAAGCATCAAACACGACGGTTTGGCAAGAAATCATTTTAAGTGAAAGCATGTAAAACATTGTTTAATTGAGAACATAAAGAAATACTTTATTGAACGTAAAACAAATACTTACGAAACACTTTTCTAAATCGAAGATAAACTCACATGAATGCATAACATATATATCATGAATCGTAAATCCACAAAGAGCCCATCCTTTCTCTATCATTTATAATGAAAAGAGTAAGCACGCACGACAAGCACGAATATACATAATATAGCACGACACGATTCCCACAAATACGGGATTCCGGCAGCGGAACCGGACACGCACGATGTGTAATAAATACACTACTAATCTGCAGTTAGTTCACATGTTTAAGGACCCCCAGACAGTGGATCAGACTGAAAGGGCAGTCCAAGCTCTGTGGTGTTCACTTGAGTTCATGAATACACAAAACACGCTAAACACGATTCAAATATATCGAAAATAAAAGGGGAAATCACTTGTCACGGCAAGACGAGGCACGACTAGCAAAATGCATAATATATATGCTCACAACTTATAAAAGTGATCCCCATTTAATACTTGAAACACATCTTCGAACGAGCTTATAAACTTGATTTCAAAACTAGTACACGATATTACTTGCGTCTTAAATCAAACGCTCAAAAACACGATAATTTTATCAAGTACATGCTTAGGCTATTCATTGGACCATTGGTGATTGGAACTCTATATTTAAAATACAAGATTGGTGTCCCCGAAAGTTGGTATATAGCATGGAGTCCATTCACACAATGTCAAGTTAAAAGTCCTTAATATATGCCAGTTTTCAGATTTTAAAAGAAATAACAAATGGGCAAAAATCTGCTTAAACG